>JAEIFJ010000356.1:0-29489 GCA_018903435.1 Leucophenga varia | reverse complement strand
AATTAAGAAGTATGTGTGTACTAGGCAAATAAAATGTATACTAGGTTATATTTTTTGTAAATCTACATAACCCATGTATATGTATGTATGAATATCCGGATAATATTTATTTATTTAGTTTTGCGTGTTTTTGTGCGTCAGTGCGTTTGTAGAATAATAAAAAATACGACAGCAATAAATAAAATTCAAAAAAAAAAAAAAATATGTCACATGTTTGCACAAATATTTATTTCAAAACTGATTAATTTGCGTTTTCACATCACTGACCATCCACCGCTGGCCCACACAAATACACATAAACTGCACTCAATGCTGCCATTCAACCTTCCGTTCGTTTGTTCGTCTGTCTGTCTGTATACCAAAAAGTAATGCAAATATTTGCGTACAATCCGTACATATGCTCTAATTATACTCCACTGCTCTGGTCAGTAGTATCCTAACAAGAAATTAAGCTAAAATATAACAACGACAACGACGACGACGACGACGCGGACTGATTGATGAAGCCAACACGAAAGCGATACCTACAACAGATACGCTTGAACGCCCACTAAAGAAAAAAATCCAACTTCTAAACTTCGCGGCTATTCCGTAACAACTAATTACGGTAATTTCCAACGGAATGTCAACAAATATATTGTAGCACCATTTCTACACGATTTTATTCTATTTTTTGATAGAAAGAGTTTGGGTCGGTGGTCACCTCTTTTGACAAACGATGTTTGCTCGAGTATAATAATAATAATAAAAATATTGTTGGGTCATATTGGAAATAGGAAATGAACGCTTGGCTTATTTTTAACCAAAAGCAAGTGAATACGTTTAAAGTAAGCAAACAATTTCAATGAGTATGAGATACTTTTCTTTTTTGTATTTTTATGTAAACTGAAACTAAAACCAAAACCGATGCCAAGGTAATTCGCTTGATTGTGTTTGATTTTGGTCACGCGTCACTCAGCAATAATTCAAACGTTTTTCGAGAAAGAGTCACGGAAGAACGTTTTATATTTTTACTAAAAGGGAGTGTCCTGGTTATGTGATATATTCCTTGTTTACATTATTCATGTTTGGCTTTAAATTACAAAATAATGAGCTAATAACTGAAAATCATCTATCATCTTTCTAACTGTTTGGATTAAATGTTTGTGAATTCTTGTAATAAAAAATATTATAAAAAAAAAAAAATTAACAGAAAAAAAAGTTCAACATGAGAAAGTTAAATTTGATAATCTTCACACTGCGTTTGGATTTATTTTTGTAAGATTTTGATAGGGGTATCATGCAAATAAGGGTTGAACACTTAAACATATAAGGCGTCAGTCAAGACAAACAAATACGGATACAAAGTTAAGATTTTTAGTAAAAAATTGTGAGCTTGAATTTACATACTTATTCCAGTAAAATTAATTTGACTAACAATTTCACGAGGGAACCATCGAATATTAAATTAAGAAAATGGCAACAAAAAGCGCAATTCTGGTCGCCAACAAACAATAGCCACAGTGCTCTCCTGTCTAAGCGCCCTGCGGAGTTGGTAGTCTCGACAACCAATTTTCTATTCAAAACCCCAGATTTTAGTAAATCTTTTAGAACATCTCTGCCCTCTAGACAGCACTGGAAGGCTGGTCTGTTGGGATGCAATCCCAGTATGTCAATCTACACCGATGGCGCAAAGATGGATGTGGATTCTGGAGTATACTCAAAGGAACTGGGTGTTGAGAAATCTTTTTGACTCCTGGGTGGGTCTCTGCAGTGTTTTCCAAGCGGAGGTTCACGCTATTCTTGCGGCTTATGAGCTGAACATCCGGTGTTCATCTTCTCCGACAGCCAAGCTCCCATAAAGGGTTTAGGTTCTTACGTCACCAAGTAAAAGTTGATTAAGGACTGTAAAAAGCGACTGAACGAAGCTAGCCAACAAAACTCAATCATCCTCTCTGTGATGTCCCTGGAAACGAAAACGCAGATGTACCGGTCCAGGTAGAGATTCCAGTGGGTGCAGCAATCTCTGCAATTAGCAACCACTTCGCCAACTTGGCCTCTAATAAATGGTCAAATCTGGACAACTGCAGGAAAGCTAGTACGATTTGGCCTAGGTTAGACGCAAAATGCTCAAACAAACTGTTAGAAGACTCGCGTAAAGACCTTGAAAGCCTAACATCAACTATAACGGGACACTGGCCCAGATTAGGACTCCCGTTCAACGCTGAAGCAATTTCTGTGCACCTGCCCCGCAGTCTGTTGACACAGAATGCGGTTACTTGGGAAAACAGTACAATACTTGCCCCCTAAAACTTTGACTCTCTTTAACTGCACTGGCTGGTTATGATGAGTCAGTACTAGCTCTAGGCATAAGGGCGCTTCTACGAGATTGGGTTACATCAAAACGGCGCCTAAGGTGCTACTTGTTTGGGACTGTCCCATCTATCTACAACCTGAGCGAAAAAAAAATAAGCAACAAAAATTAAAGATAGTTTTCATCGTTTTTATCAAAAAGTGACGTTAACGTTTTTCGCGGTCAGTGCTCGATATTGCGTTTCAGTGAAACACTCATCATTATGTTCAGAGTATACTATAACGAAAATTTCAAGGAAAAGTCATTATCATTCTTAAATTACTGAGATTAACATTTTGCTATTGTAAATGTGGGAAAATGAAATTTTATTTAAAAATAAAATTAATTGTCAAAATCATTATTATTGAATTGAGCAAAGGAAAAGGCAGTGCCACCACTAAATGAATCTTCAGTTTTCGTCACTTTAATTGAAATCAAAATAAAATCTTCTCAAATTGATAACTCCAACTCCTGAAACGATGCCGCAGCATTAATGTCGGCATTAATAATGCAAAACAATAAATGAACAAATATTTCATAAATTATTACAAAGCCCAGCCATACGCTGCCTGACGCTGTCACAGACACGACAATGCCTTCCAACGTTTTTCGAAAATGACCAAAATATTTTGCCAAAAGTATTTAAAGGAACAAATACTTACTTAAGTACGGGGATTCTAAACAACAACAAAAAAAGCAATGAGAATAAACCGCAGACAAAATAGCACACAAACAAAAATAGACAAATCCCCGCAACAAATAATTGAGCAGCAGCAATGAAGAAAATAATACAAGGAGTGAGGAATGAACCAAAGTTCTAAATAAAAATCACTCATTGATTTGTGAACGACCCTCATCTAATATTTTTTTTTTTTTTTGTTAAGGGGGAGGGTGAGTAGCAAAGCAAGTAATGTGCAGCGTCAGTTTAGTTCAGTTCAGTTCAGTTCGGGTCCAGCAATAGAAATGAAACTATTAGTATGGCAGGATTTCACTCATCATCATCGTCGTCGTGGTCGTTTCAGTTTGCCTTTGGCATGAAAGCAATCTGTCTGTTCAAGTTCTTCACTGGGGGGGATCAAATGAACTTGAAGACAAGCATATGAATTTGAAATCTATGCGGACATGATTTGCAGAATGATAAAATGAGCAACCAAAAAAAAAAAAACTTTTACAATAAGTGCAAAAGAGATAGCTATACATATAAAGTATATAGAGAAATATTTTGGAAAATGGCCAAAAAAACTTTAGACGAGTACAACAGATGAGAAATCAAGTTTGAAATGAACTTGAATGATGATAAATTATTGAGGCTATTGTTAATTTGATGACAACATTAATATGACAAAATGGAATTATATTTCTAGTTTATGCTTTCACTTGCATTAAGCTTTATGAGATTTAATAAAGTTTACCTTTTGATGAGTTATGAAAATGTATTCGGACAATGTTTTTTACAATCTTAAAGAGGAATCATTTAAATATATGTATGATATAGAGAGGTAACTTTATTCAATTTAAATTCGATGAATTTTAGGCCCCATATTTATTTCAATTTTTTATGTATCCAAAATATTTCTGGAAAACTTTTTTAACTCTTGGAAATTCACAAACTTGTGTGAGGCATTTTATATAAAACGAAAGAGAAATATTGTACTATATGAACTCACTTGCTTCTGACAATAATTACAATAATGTAATAAAAAGAAAGAGAAAGTGAGAAAATGCATTGAAATGAGTTTTAAAACAATTAAAATTCGCTGACGGTTTATTTCTTAAGAGGCTAAAATTTCGAGACCATAGCGTCAGTAGTGTGTTTTTAGTCAACAACAAAAAAAAAAATCATTTTTCAATTTTTACAATAAGTGAAAAAGTTGCATTAAAAATTTATTTTAAAAATTGTTTTTCGGCTACCCCAAACATGTTTAAAAAAGCATTTGGTGATAATGTTTTGTCGAGAGCCAGAGTTTTTGAAAGGTTTAAATTATTCAAAGAAGGCAGAGAATGCGTTGAAGATGATGAGCGTGCGGGTCGTCCATCCACGCGTACCGATGAGAACCCCGTCAACCTGATCAAGGTTTTAGTTCTCATAAATCGTCGATTGACAATTAGAGAGACTTGTTGACATCACCAACGTATCATTTGGTTCAATTCAATCGATTTTGAAAGACCAATTAGGTCTCAAGCGCGACTCATCTCGTTTTGTACCGAAAATTCTCAATTTGTTCGTAAAAAATCGTCATGTTAGAGTGCGCCATCAAACGCAATATTACTGGAGATGAGACAGGGAGTCGAACTAGTTGTGTCCGCCTGTCTGTCTGTCCGTCTGTCTGTTCATCTGTCATGTTGTCTACCGTATGGAAACGATTATCTCGGAGACTATAAGAGGTAGAGCTTCCTCTTACAAGCGGTTTTTCTCTAACCCCATTTTAAGGGGTACCCCCCGTGCAAATCTACCCCAAAATTTTGGGTTTTTGTATAAAAACGTCATTGTTTTTTATTCTAGATTGTCTAAGTATAGTATATATATATATATATATATATATATATATGAATTATGCCTATGATAGTCCCAATTAAATATCCCATTATGGGTATGACCAAAAAACTTTTAGGTAAAGCCCCATACAAATATACTCTTTATTTCAAGTTTTTGTTTAAAAATCCAATAAAATATGGGACTTATTTTAAAGATACGACTTATTTTCGATAGAGTCTGAACATTTTTTTTTCAAATTTATGCAAGTTTTGATACCACACAAAGTCAATTAACTATTTAACAGGAATCTAAACAAAATAGTGCAGATGTATTAGATCGTTTGAAGGATAAAATAGAAATTCTTCTGTTGTACACTTCACGCTTCATGAATACTGAGCAAATAAAAATGTGGGTTACAATGCAATTGCTTTGCGTTGGGCTAAGCCGAATAAATGAAAACAAGAAGTTAACATATGTTCAAATAGTGGTGTAAAGCATTTACAATAAATAATATCAAAAGTGGTGGTCTGAGCTAAATGCAAACATAAATATTTGTATCTGCGTTTGTGTAATATTTTGAATACAAGAAATCATAAAAGTCAAATTTTTTTTTTTTGTTAATTTTTGGTAAAAGTAAATCTAAACAGGAACACAATTTGAAATGCTTAAATAGAAAAAAATAATCATAGATGACATTTGTAGCTTAGCTTAACTTGTCATGCATGAATTTTAAAAATGGCGACAAGGATATAATATGAAGGAAAAGCAAAAAGAAAAAAATACCAACGCGCGATTTAGTTGAACGCACGATTCGCCAATATTCAAAATGAAATAACAACTTTGAGAATCATTTGTCTTAGAAAAATTTCGAAAAATAAAAGAGTTTGACGAAAATAAAAAATGATGTCCTTAAAATTGAAATTCGCAAAGTCCGCAACGCAGCGTTGCTGTGCATTCAAAATGAGCTCTGTAAGTGACACCAAATCTAAAATATTTTTTTTTGTATACGAAATGAGGTTGAATTCAGCACCCAATTCGTTCAGTTTCAGTGTTAACCTTTTATGCAAATTGGCTTCATGCAGTTTAAAAATTTTCTACCGAAAAATTGTTCATTATACCCTGTACCCAAAGGGTAAAGGGTATATTAAGTTTGTGCGAATGTATGTAACAGACAGAAGGAGGCAAGATAGACCCTATAAAGTATATATATTCTTGATCAGCATTGGAAGGGGAGTCGAACTAGCTTTGTCTGTCTGTCCGTCCGTCCGTCCGTCCGTCTGTCCGTCTGTCCGTCTGTCATGCTGTCTGCCGTATGAAAACGATTATTTCGGAGACTATAAGAGGTAGAGCTTTCAAAATTGAAACTTAGACTCTCCAAGGCCGTCAAGTGTGCACTTACAAACGGTTTTTCTCTAGACCCATTTTAAGGGGTACCCCCCATACAAATGTACCCCAAAATTTTGGGTTTTTGCATAAAAACGTCATTGTTTTTTATTCTAGGAAGTTCAAATTTAGTATAAATTATGTCTATGATAGTCCAAATAAAATATCTAAACATGGGTAGGACCAACAAAATTTTAGGTATAGCCCCCATACAAATTTACCCCAAAATATTGGGTTTTTACATAAAAACGTCATTGCTTTTTATTCTAGAAAATTTAAATTTAGTATAAATTATGTCTATGGTAGTCCCAATGAAATAGACCAATATGGGTAGGCCCAACAATATTTTAGGTATAAACCAAATCAAAGATATACCCGATTTTTTAAGTTTTTCTATGAAAATCCAATTCAATGATTTATGGTAGTCAAATAGAACCTAACTTAAGGTACATATAGATTGGGTACAGGGTATCTTGCAGTCGAGCATACTCGACTTCAGCGTTCTTTCTTGTTTTTTTTTGTCATGATTAATTTAAACACGCGTGGCGGTTCCTTTATGCACACCGAAAGAGTTGACCTTTGTCTAATTTCATTTCTTTTTTTTTTGACAAATTGTTACCTTTTTTTTGACGTAGAAGCTGTAAAGTGTCACTTTGTATGAGCTACAATTAAAATTGTAAATAGTTAAGAGTAAAGTAATTGCTTTGAGACGTTTTAAATTTTTCTTTTAAAATTGATATTTTTAATTTAAATACTTCTTTCTTAGTGCGCTGCTAAAAATATTCGCTTTAATTAAAATTTAAAAAAAAAATTGCTTTTAAGATACATGTGAGTTTTTTTGTTTTTTAATTCCAGTGAGAGATTCGCACGTGCTTCTCTCATTTGGTAAACTGTCGCAAAATTTTATTGATTGATGTTGCGAATTTTTCAGTTGCGAATCAATCATAATTTTGCATCGAATCGGTTTAGAATACATCGAATCTAGCGGCGTATCAAAATTAATTATTTCATTATTCTTTAAAAAAAAATTCTTAGCTTAAAATATCTTTTCAATTTTTTACTCATGTACTCATAAGATTATAAATTGATAAAATTCTATCATTCAGAAACTAAGATGAACTTTTCCTTCAATCCAAATCTTTTAGGGTGGAACCATTTCTTTAGATTAGGAATCAGAAAATAATCACAAGGAGGTAAATTAATGGAATTTGTTGATTTTGGTATCTCTTTGAAACCCAAATAACCTTAAAATGGGCGTTAAACTTTAATTTTCGAACTTGACCTGGTCTTTCCCGAGAAAAGCTTATGTTATGCTAAATATAATATCTCCAGTATTTTCCGAGTAAATCGCGTTGAAATAAACGGACAGATAGACGGATATAGCTAGATCGACTCGTCTTATCGAGTTGATCAAGAATATATATACTTTATGGGGGTCTACGACGTCTCCTGTATTGGTTTAAGCCGTTTGCCTACCATTATTATTCCTCGGTGACAGACCGAGAAAGCAGAACAACTCAAAAACAAAATACATGTTCCGAATAGCCCAACTTAAAATGTTCCGAATAACCCCACACCCAGTTATTGCACTCAAATACGCGTAAAATATAAATAAAGGAATTTATAAATAAAACTATATTTTATTCCTAAAGAGCGCACGATAATCGAAAATATCAAAAATTAAATATTTTCAGAAAAAAAAAAAAAAAAAAAAAAGAAAAAAAGTTAACTTCGGTTGGACCGAAGTTTATACCTGTTACACATCATTTGACGTTGATACCCCTTCGTGTGCAGCATTTGTATTAAATTTTATTTCAAAATACTAAACAAATTAAATATACTCTTAAAAATTTAGGAATTCGCGGTCCGATTTGGACCAATTTTAAACTGAAGATTTGGCATGGTATAAGAAACATTTTAACCATATTTGAAGCCATTCGCTTTATAAATACATTTTTTCATATAAGAACTTGAAAAAATGTTGTACTTTTGTATGGGAGCTATACCTAAAAGTGGGCGTGGCACATTGATTTTAACATAGAAACTACACAGGACCTAGAAAAGCTTAAGTTTAAAATTTCAGCCCAATATCTTTAAAACTGAGCGAATAAATCGCGCAGCAACACACAGACAGACGGACAGACGGACGGACAGACAGACGGACATGGCTAAATAGATTTGTCTCGTCGAGGTGATCAAGAATATATATACTTTATATGGTCTACGATGCCTCCTTTAATGCGTTATAAACTTTCCGACAAACTGAATATACCTGTTTACACTAGTGTAACAGGTATAATAAAACTAAAAAGAATAATGATAGATTGCCGTAAATGTCACGAAAACTATGACGGTTGTTTATGGTCCCAAGACCCAACTTAAATTTAAATTTTAGGTGTCTAGCTCATCATAAACGCTCGCAAATTCCAATTAAATAAAATTGCTTTGTTCCGAATAGCCCCTGGTCTTGCCTATACAACTTGTCTTACCAATCAATTGAAATCAAACCATGAAAAAATGTTAACCAATCATACAAATTTTTAAATAGAATGTGAGAATATCAGTGGTGATTGAACCCAATTTTTAAGATATAAAAATAATCATCTTGAAAACATCAGAAAATGGTAGGTGAGTTTCTAGGGGGGTGCATGTTACAGTGGCCCGATTCTTATTGTATATATAGTGTATATATAGGGTTGTTTTCAAACTCTACTCTAGTTTCTTCGGGATCTATGGCATTACCTTTAGACGTGCGGAGTCTTGTTTTCTTGTTTTTACGTGAAAGTTTTTCAGGCCTTGAAAACTATTTATTCTCTTAGCTATAACTTTTATATCCTCGAAACTAAAGTATGTATAGTACATATTTTCCCCATAAAGTTCAGACAAAGTTCGATGACATTTAGCAGCTTTTTTTTTTTTAGCAAAACTTCTACTAAATAATGTTTTTTTTCTTTTTTGATCTTATTAAGGATTTTAGCTAAATATTCCAGGTTTTTCCTTTTCCTGTATTAATTGTTCTTCTACTATAATTCTTAAGCTAAGATTTTTAGCAACGTAAAATAAATAAATTTAACAAAAACACCAACATTAAATAATGGAACCGCCACCCTAAAAGATATGTCCATGTATGATAAGTTAACCTTAACGAAAAATTATGTTTTTATGTCACTCGAACATTAAACAAAAAAGTCGAATAATAATGACAATATTTATGCGTATAAAGATAATTCAATAAAAAAACTAAATTCCCGCATTGTTTCTCTTTGTTTTCTGTTTTTTTGTGACGTGTGTCACATTGAAGTATTTTCATTAGAAAATTTATGTTGTATTTATTTAACAAACTAATAAAACAATGGTGCTACGTCTTAATTAACGGACAGACAGTCAGACGGTTTGGTAATCCGTGTGAAAACGAATCTCTTGAAATTCTCTTTTATTTAGTTTTTTGTTTTTTAAGAATTGTCAAGTAGTCAAAATATTGAAAATGTACACAATGCCACGTGTTCTTAGTAAAAAATCCACGGGAATGACAACAAAAAAATAACTTCCAATTGGAAGTAAAAAAAACAGCATGAATGATTGAATAATAAAGTCAATAAATGGGTGGTGGCAGCAAACGATGACTTAATTGATTAAATGAAATGAATAAAAAAAGTCACCACCAAAGACTCTAAGGAGGTGCGAAGGTGTTGAATAAATGAAGAAAAAACCCATTAGACTTATATCAATCTAATCAAGCGAGTAAACAACTCATCTATCTATATGCGCATGAGTATCTATTAAAAAAAGATCGTGTGTTTGATTATGAATTTCTTTTTTTTATATTTTTTTTATAAGAGCGCCCCCCTAAGTGTATTGAGTATGATTATGACAAACTTAATACAAAAAACGCACAAAAGATATTTACTATTGATAAATACTTAAGTACCAGGATAAAATTACAAATGTTTTTTTATCGCTTATAGTCATGGGAGTGCAAATAGAATTTATTTTAGTTATTTGTCAATGGAATAACAAGGTATTTGATAGTAAATCAATTAATCAACTTATAAGACACTCCTATCTAAATAAAAAAAAGTATCTATAAATTTGCAAATATCTTTTATAGTGATAAATTAAAAAAGCATAAAATAAAATGCTAATTTTTGCAAACAAAAATGTCAACTGCGAAAATCTCAAAACTATGTAAAAATGTTAACTTAATAATAAAATTACAAACAACAAACAAACTATTTATTATGCAAAAGGGACAAAAAGTTGCTATGTTGACTAATTGTTTATTTGTATAAACACTTGAGGTGATACGTATGCATTTTAAGATTCTTAAAATTGAATTCTTTAAATTATGGTCAAGGATTTAGTGAGTGAAATATTTAGATATGTATATGTGTATATTTGTCTTAGTTCAACTTCTTAAGTCTTTGTTTATTCTTGGTGTTTATAAAATTAAACTAAAATAATTTTATTGTAGTTAAAGTAATTCAGTGGCGTTGCTATGAAGGCAAGAAAGCAAAAGAGCAAAATATTTTTAAAGGTAATGGTTTTCACAATTCTTATTATTACACATCTCTAAAAATATATCGATAGCTGCACATCTCTAGAAGCATATCATAAGATGTAATACAGATGTATACTATTTATTGTAGGTTTCAAGCTCGTTTTAACTACCATCTCTAGGCATAGAAATATATTGACATTTCTAGAAATATATAAGCAGCTGAACACATTTTAAAGATTTATTGTGGGCTTCAAGCTCGTTTTAATGAATGTAGTTTCAATAGTCTCTATGGGTAAAAATATATCGGTAGTTACACATCTCTAAAAATATATCGGTAGCTGCACATCTCTAGAAAAATATCGATGTAGTTTCAATAGTCTCTATGGATAAAAATATATCGGTAGTTACACATCACTAAAAATTTATCGATAACTGCACATCTCTAGAAAATATCGATAACTGCAAATATGTAAGAATACATCGGAAGTTGCACATCAGCAGCTGCATCTGAAGAAGTAGTGTTATAAGAAGAGATTTTTAAGATTTATTGCAGGCTCTAAACCGTATTTCGGAATTGGTAAACGAAAAACAATTAACTAATATCTCTAGAGATAAAAAACATATCGGTAGTTGCACATTTTCAGAAATAAATTAGCAACTTCACATCTTTAGACATATGTTGATAACTGCACATCTCTAGAAGTAGTAGTGTAATAAGAACAGATTTAAAAGATTTATTGTAGTCTTCAAACTCGTATTATTGAATTTAGTTATGATAGTCTTTAGAGATAGAATATATCGGTAGTTGCACATCTCTTGAAATAAACAGCAGCTGCACATCTCTGGAAATATATATGGTGAAAAGGAAAAAGTAAAAGAAATGAAAAGAGAAAAAGTACCTTAATGCCAAATTTGAATTATTTTTTACGGTTTTTCAGGAAGTTATAGACAAAGTAATTTTTGTTCTTCGTTAATCTTGAACCAGCCAGCAATAACAAGGACGCATTTGGAATTACACGTCTGTGTAGTTGCGTCATTAAGGTTGAGCCTCCACTTAAACCCAAAGACATTATCCAATGCTATAGATGTCAGGGCTTTGGACATTCCCAGAAATACTGCCGGCTGCTACCCAAATGCGTTAAGTGCGGCGATGACCATAACTCAACTGAGTGTACCAAATTGAAGGAGGATCCTGCTTGCTGTGCCCATTGCATGGGAAACCACGCTGCCTCCTATAAAGGATGTAAGGTTTATCAAAAGATGAAGGAACTGCACTCCCCGAAACCAAGGCCTATTCCACCGACCACAAACCACGCCAAACATTCAGTTATTCCTGGCATGACCTTTGCCAACATACTTCGTGGATCCCAACAATCCTCGCAGCAGTTCGATACGGCCCCCTCCGCTTCGACACACTTAAACTCCAGAGTTGACCGTCTGGAAGCCATATTGGAGAAAATGATGGACCAAATTGCAGTCATGACGCAAATGTTCACGTCACTGTTAGCGAAACAATGCAACTAAGTCTCCATTTAATTATATGGAATGCGAACGGCCTATGCAAGAGTAGGCCTGAAGTTGAGCATTTTCTCAAAACCAATCACGTTGACATACTCCTTGTCTCCGAAACCCACTTTTCATCCAGATCGTTTTTTACTATAAGCGGCTACGATGTTATTGCCGTTAATCATCCTAATGGCACCGCCCGCGGAGGTGCTGCCGTAATCATTAGATGTGGGATTAAGTACGTCGAACTTCCAGCTTATCAGGATCATTGGGTTCAGTGCGCTAAGCTCAGTGTTCTCAGCCCGTCTGGTGATATAACTATTGCAGCAGTCTACTGTCCACCGCGACACCGAGTGGGTCAACCCCTTTTTCACGACTTACTGGACAGCCTTGGTCCTCGGTTCATTGCTGGAGGTGACTTTAATGCTAAACACACATGGTGGGGTTCCCGAATAATCAATCCTAAGGGTAGAGCACTTTATAAATGCATCATCGAAAGTAGACTTGACTGCCATACATCTGGCGAGCCCACCTATTGGCCTACTGATAGACACAAAATTCCTGATGTGCTGGATATAGCTATCTCCAAGGGGATTTTAAGTCATAGGATTATCACACGCAATGTGCTTGAGTTGTGCTCTGACCACTGCGCTGTCAAGCTTCTGGTAAATATTCCAGTATCCACCAACTCGATCAGGAGTAGACTGTTTAGTCGCAACACCAACGTCGAGCGCTACCAGCAGTGGCTACAAACTAACCTGAACCCTTCGGTCACAATTGAAAATGGTGAAGATCTCGATAACGCTGTAGAGAATCTCAACATTCAAATTCATAATGCCGTGTCACATGCTACACCTTCACGCAGGCCCTTCCAAAGCGTCCCACACAGAGATATACATCTTTGGTCACCTGAAGTCTCAGCGCTGGTAGCTGAGAAAAGACGTCTCCGCCGAGTTTGGCACAACTCTCGAAACCCCAGGGATAAGACTATATTTAACAGAGCGGCCAAAGCACTCAAGGACCTTCTTTACGACCTCCGTAGGCAATCATTAGAGCAGTACTTGGTTGATGTGGAGCCAGGCCACCCACATCACAACCTTTGGTGGCTAACTAAATGTATTAAAAGGCCTGCTAAGAGGAAAGAACCTATTAGGAATGCTAATGGAAATTGGTGTCGTTCTGACATCGAAAGGGCTGCTGCCTTTGTCGATCACCTTCAACAAACATTTTCACCATTCACAAGATGCACTCAAGTGGAAGTAGACGAGACAGTGGAGTTTCTAGACGTGCCTTGCCAAATGTCTCTTCCTATCCCTTCGGTTGAGATTGATGAGTTGTTATGTGAAATCAGCAATCTTAAAACGTCCAAATCACCTGGTTATGATGGAATCGATGTGTCAGCCATCAAATCTCTGCCACAAAATGGAATCATGCTCCTTCTCAACATTATTAACAATACTGCCCCCAGCTCGACACTTCCCACCCAATGGAAATGCGCCGAAATTATTTTAATACAAAAACCTGGGAAACCTGCCGACAGTCTCACCGCATATCGCCCAATTAGCTTGTTACCGGTTCTATCTAAAGTAGTTGAGAGACTTCTTCTGCGTAGATTGCGGCCAATACTGGATGAGGCCGGTTTGATACCTTCTCATCAGTTTGGGTTTAGGCAATTTCATGGCACACCGGAACAATGCCACAGGATAGTTGGGAAGATACTGGAAGCTTTGAGGAAAAGAAATATTGCACGGCCGTCTTCCTAGATGTCAAGCAAGCCTTTGATAGGGTTTGGCACATTGGTCTCCTATATAAGTTAAAGAACGCTCTTCCTGCTCCATACTATTTTCTGCTAAAATCGTACATCGAAGGAAGAAACTTCTTCGTAAAGGTCGGAGATGACAGATCATCGATCAGAGACATCAATGCCGGAGTTCCGCAGGGAAGTGTTTTGGGCCCAACACTATACACCTTATATACTGCTGACATGCCAACGATCCTTGATGATAGGCTGCTTACTGCCACATATGCCGACGACACGGCCTTCTTAGCCAGCGACGACTCGCCCCATACTGCCTCTGATATTCTTCAGTTGCAGCTAAATACGCTTAACTCCTGGCTAAAAAGATGGAATATAATGGTTAATTCGAAAAAATCAACGCAAACAACATTTGCCCTTAGAAGAGGAACCTGCCCCCCCAGTCCAACTGGACGGCTCATTTATCCCGGTCAGTGACACTGCCAAGTATCTGGGTTTGGAGCTTGATAGAAGGTTGACTTGGAGACCTCACTTGAGCAACAAGAAGAAGCATTTAAATGTAATGCTAAAAAAAATACCTTTGGCTTCTTGGAAACAGGTCGACCCTGAGGATACGAGTTAAACTTCTAATTTATAAGGTTATATTAAAGCCTATATGGACTTACGGCATTTCAATCTGGGGAACTGCCAAGCAAAGTAATTGTGAGCTGATTCAAAAATTTCAGAACAAAGTACTTCGTATAATCTCCAGTGCGCACCCATTCCATACGAATAGAGAAATACACAGTGAACTCGGAGTTCCTTGGGTTCAACAAGAGATTTCCAGACTTTCAAAAACCTATCTAAAGAGATTGAGTAGGCACGTCAACCCCCTCGCTAACAATCTGTTGGACAACAGCGCTGTTTCTCGCCGACTAAAAAGAGACCACCCGCTGGATCTGCCCCACCGTAATGGGTAAACCTCTCCTCCCATCCCGACCCCTTTTTAATTAACATCTCCTATAAATAATAATATTCACATATGTCAAGGCTAAATTATGCTAATTTGCTGATTGTCATCGTTTGACAGATTGCAAATAAAAACATTACTAAAAAAAAAAAAAAAAAAAAAGGTATACAATTTCAACTAGCTTTAAACTTAGAAAGTGCACTCCTGCAAAACGACAAAATCAGACTTAAGCAGTTTTTCTTTTTTTATCACAGATATACAAGCAGCTGCACATGAAGTAGTAGATTTTTAAAATAGGCCCATAACCGTATTTATCGATAATAGCACATCTCTAGAGATATATCGGCAGCTGCACATCTACAAATTCAGTAGTAATGTAATAAGACAAATTTTGAAGACTCCAAACTCGTATTTCGGAATGGGTAAACGAAAACAGTTAACTACCATCTCAAGGGCTACAAAGAGATCTAGCAATATATATCGGCAGCTACACATCACCTACAAATGTGCAATATATATTTTCTAGTAAAATATCATATTCAGCATGTTCCTACAAATAATATACTGCAATAGGAATATTTCTTTCTTCGGTTAAATTATTTTTTTTGTTTCAAATAGATTACAACTCCAAGATTTTTTTTAATTGTGAGAATTTTTTGTCCCAAGTGAAAAATCATTCGACCTACGTCACTGACTGACAGTACAAAATACATAAAATCAAGATGCATAAATTGAGCAGATTGTTACAAATGCATTTGTTTATATTTCTCCATGTTTCTGTATATGTATTCAAATGTATCTACAAGATGCAGCAGACGTGTTGTTGAGTTTATTTGCAAAAGTAGTTTTAGTAAATTGCAAGGAAAACATTAAGAATTATGCCCAAAACAATTTATAAGTGCCACAATGCAAGTGTTGTTGTCGACGTCGTCGTCATCGTCAAGTGTTTTGTAGTTACTATAAATGTATCTGTGCCTTTGCACATGCAGCAATTGCATCTGTAGCCATGTTGTCAATACACAGATTTCACAAATGCAAGGCAAAGACATTAATTCCAATGAAACTTGCAATGCATTTTGAATATTGTTACAGAAAATGCAAAATGTTTGACTTTTAAAATTTACAAATATGCAATTTTGTATCTGAAAGATATTTTCAAGTATATGTGTATGTATTTTGTATCTGTGCAAGTCAAGTGTTTTGTTTGTTTAATTGAAAGAAGATTTCTTTTGTTATATTTTTAAAGTTAAGTGTAGCGGCTTTTTGCTTTAATCTTGAATAGCTACAAAAAGTATGTATCTGTAAGATACATTCACAATACGACATTGAATAGCATCGCAAAATCGCACCTGATACTATAAAGTCTTAACGCGATTGCTGCTGCTATGTGTAAAGCCTTTAAACTCGTTAATAGCATTTCTATTGTGGATAATTACGAGGGTTGACGTTGTTTCAACATGAAGTCATGGCAGTGCCTTAACTTCTGCTTGGCTCTAAATTTGCATTTAGCGGTGAACCCCATTCCAAAATTTCAAAATTGTTAGACAAAGAAGAACAAAGGCATGTGTGTAAAATTTGCTTCTGTAGCACATTGCTTCAACTAAATCATACTGTCTGTCTGTCTGTTTGCCGTACATACAGCATCTGAAGTTGTTTGAAAGTGGGTGCGCTACTTCCTTATAGCACACGCGTGTATATATATCTGTGTGTGTGTGCGAGTAGGCTGGTTCGTCAGATTCGCATAATTAATTGCGATTTTCAAGTAGGCTTACACTCTGACGCCAGCTAGTTTCAATGGCTTTACTCTGACGCTTTACTCTTTGGTATGTTTATTGGTGAACTTGAGGCTGAGACATTACATTGATCCAGTATACACATTTGTATTGTGTATGTATTTTTGTAGCGATTTGTAGACGTAATCAAGCATTTGGTTTGTATTGTTGCTGTTGTACTTATTTTACCCACTTAACCCGTTGACAACTCATACCACCACAACTACTACTCTGCTGCTTGTTCGTTCGTTAGCTGCTCACCTGTCTTGTAAAACGTTTGCCTTGGCACAAAATTAATTGCTTTTGTCATTATTCGGAATCCCGACAATGTTTCCATTCTAATTTAATGTAGTATGGCACACTCTAAGCTTTTGGCTGCTGCCGCTTTAGCTGTCGTCGTCGTTCTTGTTGATTTGTGATTTATGAAGATTAATTTATTGCTAAATAGTTACACATAATTTATAGAACATTGATTTCGAATGAATTATTTATTCATGAAGTTTATTTAAACTTTGAGAATAGATATTTTGTTCTTGTAATGGTTTGGTAAGTAATAATGCATTTGAACTATTAAAAGTGGTTTGGGCGAAAAACATTTTACGACAACGTATCTGTATTATAAGTTAGGGCTGGCACAAAATATCGATATATCAATGACATATTTTCTAGTGCTACAAAAATTACATCTATATACAGATCGATTTCATATTGGTTAACCATAACCATAAAAAGCCTGACGTAGTGCCTGGGAAGCAAGTGGTCAGAGCGAATGTGGAGTCTCATGAAAGTCACCACACGTTCCCATTGTTAGCACAGAGTATTGTGGGAACATGGTAGGCCCTCCTATAAATGGAGATTAAACGGGAACTGCGACTCTAGGGGCGTCTATTGTACCCAGGCCTGGCATTAATAATTGGTCTGGTTAAAGGTCAGAGAATCCTTTTCTTAAACAGGGTGAATCTGAAGCGGGCCAAAGCTGGAATGTGTGTACTAGTTTCATCGTCCTCCAAGCAGAGTCGACACTCTGACTCTGGGGACAGATAAATTTTGTTAAGGTGATACCTCAACCTTAGCAACCTGAGGTCATGACGGTTGAGATATACGATGTTTTAAGGCCAGATAGGGCGAGCTAATTGCTTAGCCTGTCGTAGGCCCGAGTATTAAATCCAATATTGTTGAAGAAATTCTGCGGAGAGCCTTGCAGTTATTCGTATGGCTGACGCCCAACTGCGCCCGCAGAAATGCTCTGGGCCAATAAAAGGCGAAGAGGAGGAAAATCTGGCGAGTTCGTCTGCGGTGTCCTGATGTTGGGACCATAAATACCAGCACCAGTGTCCGTTTCGATGAACGAGCCATCAGTAAACCACTTAATGGTTGATGGTTCGAAACCAAGGTCCACGCTCGTCGAAAATCCTTGGTCATATAATCTGTTATCTTGCAGATCTCGATGTCAGGAATGAGTTTAAGGATGTTCGAATGACCAAAGTCAAGAAGTGCATCGCTGTTCAGCGCTTGGATTCTAAGGGCTTCCATAGCGGCTGATGACATCGTGAAGATGTGTAGAGGCGGTAGACCAATGATCGCCTCCATGGCAGAAGTGGGACAGATCCTCATCGCTCCAGTGACACAGAGACACGCCAGGCGCTGAAGACTATCACACTGCTTAACCGTGGTAATTTGCAGCAACTTTGGCCACCAAATGAAGGAGGCATAATTGAAGATGAGTCTAGAGGTGTAGACACAGTAAATAATTTTGGGTGTTAAGCCCTAGTTTCTCCCAAAAAGACGCCTACAGGTACACAAAGCAAAGGTGGCCTTATTGATGGCAGTCTTAATGTGGGAATCCCAATTTAATCGTTTATACAGGACTAGCCCTAGATACTTATCCTCGTCGGAAAGTCTCAAGACGGAGGAGTTAATATAAACTGGGCCAATGTTGGTTTGTTGATATAATTTTGCTTTTCAAGACATTAATCAAGATGTTGCCTGAACTGATTTTCTTTTTATTCACTTTGGAAGATGACAACCACAATAAATATGCCAATAATTCGCGAAATTATCGATTTTTTTACGGTATCTAAAGATATTATCTATATTTATGTATATATATTAGTATGGAATATAGTAAGCAAAACTTCTAAGATCCTTCATTCAGTGGTGTCGCCTAAAATCTCTTTCGGTTGATTTCAAATTTCCCATATTTTGGTAGAGATTTGGTAAAAAATGGAATTTTTGATAGTTAAGTCTCCAGGTAGCACTCGACAGATTTTTTATCTTTTATATAAAATAGATAAAACTTATTTTCAGCGATTATCCATACAAAAAATAAAATCTATTGCTTCTATTTTAACATAGTTTTAATATCATATAATTTCACTTGTCTCGAATGTAAACTTTTTGTGATGTACCAAATGAACAAGTGCTTTCCATTAGTTGCATAACGCTGAAAAGATATAAAAATTGTGGGAAGCGGAATAAAAACTTAAACAAAGTCATAAACATTTTTGACACTCGCCGCGTTTCCCCACAATCAGAAAGGCACGCGTCAAGTTGTTTCTGTATTTTTGCAATTTGATATTGGTGAAACCAAAATGCTACAACAAGTGTTTCAGTCACTGATTCTCTGCTGCTGGTACCACTGTGCTGCTCTCTCTCTCTATCTCTCTTTCGCACATATTACACACATTTACGGTGGTGTATAAAATTCGCTAACGAGCAATAATCTGTGAGGGTTGTGCCATGGCTAAAGGCAAAAGACCAGCCATCCGACATCAAGCGTCCTAATCAGAATGCGTATATTGGACACGTGTCGCAAACGGTCGAGCAAAAGCCAAAGCTAATGTTCTTTGAATATTTTTTTTCTTCTATATTCCATACATCATACAAGATTGAGCAGAAAGATTTTTAAGTGTTTTGATTATGATTATTATTTTTGAACAAGTGCCGCTGTGTCAGGTTAAATGAAACAAAACCATGAAAAAAAAGGGGCGGAGTAGCGGATGTATTGGTAAACGCTTCCGAGATTTATGCACTTATGCAATGGGAATTGAAAGTGAAATCAAATTATAAATAAAAATATAGAAATACATCCATAGTAAAAAAGTAGTTGCTCTCTTTTTTTTAACATTTTTATACAAAAACTTAATTAAAACAAATTACAATTAAATTTTATATTGTACAATTTGTAGCCTTAAGTTAGTTAGTTATATCCTTCTTCATTTAGGCAACATTTGTAATAGTTTTGAAAACTTTAAATACATTTTGTATAAATTACGAAAAACTTATTTGCTTAATTGTTTTAAATTAGCTTTTAGTTTGGAAGCCACTTAAGTGCGCTCACTTCAGTTCAGTTTATGACAGCCTTTTTATGTGTGCAGGACCTACTCTGGCTGCCGGGCTGGGCTGTCAGGCTACTCGAAATATTTAAACCAGATGAAAAGTTGTCAACCAAAAAACAAAACCATTAAACGAATCTAAATGTTATGTTTTGGCTTTCTGTTTGAGCGTAGCCACATCCCAAAAGTAAAGTATGACTTGTGGCAAGAACTTTGTTTAGAAATTATTTAAAATGCGAATGGAGTGGGTGATACATAAGTGATTTTCAGAAACAAAACGCATTTAAACAGTCTATTAAGTGTTGCTTGCTTTAATTCATTTATATTTAGGGTAGTTTTTTGTTTCAATTTATTAAAGCTGTGGTTGTGCTATAAAACTACTATAGATGAGCACTTTCGGACTCAGGGCACAAAAACACATCGGAAATCAGTCTCATTTAAAAAAAAAAAATGTACATATACTATATATAAGGTTATCAAATATCCATCCGCCTTTTTGTATTTTGAATTTCGCGGCTTTGTATCAATACTATACATCATAAGGTCTTGATATAACCTAGAAAACGACGCTATGTATGATTAATTTGGATACTGCTTTCAAAAGTTTTAGACGTGTAAACATGGTTTACTTCGTTAAAGGCAAATCCGCTAGAGAAACGTTCCGTGAGATTAATGGTGTTTTGGGGATGGTACTTTATCACTTCGAACTGCCGAGGAATGATTTTGACGATTCAAAGCCGGTGAAAACGACATCATGGGTAAGCCAGCCGGCGGAAGACCTGTGACGACGAATACCAATCAAATCATGGAAAACATCGAGTAAGACCGGCATGTGCAATCTCGTGACATCGCCCAGAAGATAGGAATTAGTCACCAAACCCTTTTAAACCATCTGCAGAAGGCTGGATACAAAAAAAAAAAAACTTCATGTTTGGTTGCCGCATGATTTGACCCAAAAAAAAATTTCTGGACCGAATCAACGCCTGCGATATGCTGCTGAAACGGAACGAACTCGACCCATTTTTGAAGCGGATGGTGACTGGCAACGAAAAATGGATCACATACGACAATATCAAGCGAAAACGGTCGTGGTCGAAGGTCGGTGCATCGTCCCAAACAGTGGCCAAGCCGAGATTGATGGCCAGGAAGGTTTTGCTGTGTGTTTGGTGGTATTGGAAGGGAATCATCCACTATGAGCTGGTCCCATATGGCCTGACGCTTAATTCTACCATCTACTGCGAACAACCGCTTGGACCGTTCCACCAGGACAACGCCAGGCTTCAGAAGCTTCAAGAGTTCGGATGGGAAGTTTTATCGCATCCACCAAATAGCCCGGACATAGCGCCAAGTGATTACCATCTGTTCCTGTCCATGGTGATGTAAAGTTGGCCTCATAAGAGGCTTATGAAAAGTGGCTATCCGAGTTCTTCACAAGTAAGGAGGGGGTTCTACAAGGGGTATGAAGTTGCCGTCTAGACGGAAACAGATTATCGAACAAAACGGCGCATATTTGAACTAAATCCGATCAATCGCTCTCGAGAAAAGTATGAATAAAAACACAGAATAAAAAACATAGTTATTTAGATTTTAAACCATTTTTTTACTTCTCTTAAATACTTGCAAAAATTAATTTCAGTGTCGATTGTATGCCCGTCACGCCCCTGACCAGAAAGTACACATCTCATCAAATACACAAATTTTCATTGAAATGAGTTGATTCGGGAATATTCGATAAATTTATGGCCCAGCCTAAAACCTTTTCACTACCTAAGAATACTTAAATTGAAGGAATTTATGAGGTTCCGTCAACAGAAATTCGTAAGTTCCACATCCATCATTTTACAACCGCTTAATAAAATATTTTAGAAACTAAAAATTTCAATGTCCAAGATGTTTCATTATAATTTTTTTTTTTTGGAATTCCTAATTTGGCCGCTGCTGTCATCTCTATGACGAGTATTCAAATTACGGTTTCATCGAGGTTAAAGACAAAGTTACTTTCTATGATAATCATTCGTCATATATCATATAATATGTATATCAAAAGATATATGATTTTGTCTTAACTAATTAAAAAAGTCGATTAATTTAATATGCCTGATTTATATGCGTCTGAATTTTCGTTAAGTGCAATGAGTTATTGTCGAAAATCACGTAAATATCATAAACTAACGAACGAACTGACTGGAGAGAACTGACGCGAAGACGTCACAAAAGCATACAAGTACGACATAGCACAGAACAATCAAACGAACAAAGTAGGACTGTGAACCTGTTTATTAGTCTTCTAATGCACAATAATAATACTTAGTGCCAAGGGTAGAAATTTACTCGGTTCCTCGGGGAATACTTAAGCTCCTCGCTGCCAAATGTGACCTTTGCGTCGAAATATTTTCTCTGTGTGTCTCTCTCTCTGTCTGTCTGTCTGTCGGTCTGTATGAATGAATATTGAATTACGGAACACGTCTCGACTTTCAATGGCAATCGTAGCATTGCAGCAGATTCATTGTACTCCATTTGTGCTAATTTGTCCGTTGTTGCCACAATTGCTGCTGACATTTTTACATAAAGCTTCATATAAATCACATTGGTCCATTGTCAAATAATCAGTTCAGTTGTTGTTTCAGTGTTTCAGTTGGATTCATCTTGACAGTCAGTACAAAATTTTCATGTGGAAATGTGCAAATGTAATTCTCTTTAAGCACTTTGAAATATGAAACAACTAATGGGATTATTTGACGGATTTTGGCTTGTGATAAAAGTTTAATCAGAAAAGCTGCCAGCTTTTCTGGTAAAATATATTGTAAAACAAATCAATACTCGCAATTGAGCATGGTTTTTATTATTGATTTTCAAAAATAAATCCAACTCTTAAAATTCTTAAATTAAATTGTAAACATTTGGCATACTTAAATGTCTTAAAGTGCATTTTTATTGCACAAAACATTTTGAAAATATCTGCACTAATGTTTGTTAAGGGAGATCGATAGATAGGATGTATCTGTATAAATACACTTCGCATTAAATGCAACACAGTATTCAATTTAATTCGTTTGCACTTAAATTGATTTTTGTCTATTTGACTGCCTGACTGACTGACTGACAGACTTAATGTTCCATAGTAAACATTATTGCAGCATTTTGTTTGGATAAGAGGGTGTGTATCTTTTTATTGTTTGTGTATTTTATTTATGTTATTGCAATGCACCTGCTGACAATCTGAAGTGCATTGAGGCCATTTTTATTATTATACACTTACAGTATGCAATAAGAACAATTTTAATTTATATGTACAATTAATTTGTTTTTACTGTGTATAGAAAATATAAAGTGAAGATGAATTGTAAAGTGCATATGTATAAGGTCATACTCCCGTAATCGAAATTACAAAAAACTTTGAGATTTACTATTCAAATCGCAAATTTTAGGCAGCGATTGTTTAAAAATATCTTTATCAGTGGTGACACTGAAATCACTTTCACTAGAGTTTTAAGTTTTACATTTTAAATTGGTTGTAAGGTTTAATTTTGTCTCAGCTTGGCTGAAAGTACTAAAAAAGTATCGCTCTAATGGTGTAAATTTGCAAGTATTTGCACCAAAACGCTTGAACTAAAACTCTGAGATTTCGGTGATTCTGTAATTTTTATAGATTTAATCTTTGTATTTCTTAATATGACTGCTTCTGAATTCACATTTTAAATAATTATTTTCTACTCATCTTTAAGTTTAAAGAGCAGAAAATTAAAGCAACAACAATTTGCGATTTGGTAATCGATAACCTTTTCATTTGAAACCGATAGCAGTTTTTGTCATATACAATGCAAAGAAATGTTGTGGAAATGAAACATAACTTTTACGTTTTCCGGAACACGAACTATTTGAAATCGAATGAATTTATTTATATCGTAATTCTCAAAGTTAAGCGATTACGGGATTACGGGAGGCATATACACTATGTTTGTGTTTTGGAGTATTTTTGCACAGTTAGTGATAATTCGATAACGATTTTTTATGCTAAACAACATCGAACCGATACTCTTAAGTATCGATTCGATGTTCAAGTAATCGCTTACAAACGGGTTTTCTCTAGCCTTATTTTTATGGATACCTCCATTAAAACCTCCCCAAAAATAAAGAATTTTTACCTGAAAACTTCTGTGTTTGTATGGATTATGTCTATGATAGTCTAAATAAAATATGACAATTTTTGCACGAGTGTCCCTTAAAACTCTCCGGAATTTTTTGAGTCGTGGAACAGTCATTAAATTACGGGTATCAATGCAATATCTAATAGTGCAGAAGTTAATTTTTAAAGAATTTGGAATACATTTTTCCGGTTAATCAACTCAAAAACCTTCTACTATGATCTTGAAAATATTTTTTAATCCGGAATAGTATATTTCTTTTTATTGCCATACTCAAGGCTGCAAATTAGATTAGGTATGGTTCACTTTTTTGTGCACTTTTGTCATAGTGATGTGGGGATTAAGGATCCACTTATTAATAATTTTAAATTTAAATAATGATTTTTATTGATTTATTTTATTTCTTAATTTCTACCTAGCGAACTTATAGTGTAAAAATATACTGGGAGACCAATTGTTGCCCAAAAGTTAAATAAAGATCATAAAAATGGACTATGTTTTCGATTAAAAATGGTTTTACGAAGACATTCTAAATTTTCATCCTTATCGAATTTGTCTGGATGACTTCATAAAAAAACAATAGTCTTAGTTTTCAGCGATTCAATATGTTTGAAACATTAATTTTACAGTTATCAAAACTACAACTTTTCATTCAATAGCATCATTTTTATTAAAAAAAGAAAGAAAAAGAAAAATCGTCACTAAATCATTCAATTGTGAACCACATCAAACCGCAATATTAATTTACAGATGCGCACAGTAATTATGTATGATGATGAGAAAAGGCGTTCACATTCACAGTCATCATTATCCTCCTCATCGATAAGGGCCTGTGCTGTTACTACTGTTGCGCTGGGGTTGCTATGCTGACATATTGGCCTTATACAATGCCTCAATAGTTGCAATCGGAGTCACGCTGCGCGATTACACGCACAGTATTTGTTGTTGTGCTCACCCCGAATTTCATCTTTCGATTCGATAATCCCATAGGACTAATACAAATATGAGCCCTTGTTATCTTAAACAAACAAAGAACCACTGCTCACTTTATGCCAGCCAGGCAGCCAGCAAGCAACTCTTTGTGCAAGTGAAAATTCACGCAGTCGGCGGCGTTATGCCTGAAAATTGAGCAGTTAAATATTTTGGTGTCATAAGTCGGTATTACATACAACCCTGCCCTGTTGTGCTACTCATTGCTCCTGCTGCTGCTTTGCTGCTGCTGCTCATCCTTTGTTGTATCCTTTTTTTTTTGTTTGCTTGTTTGTTTGTTGTTTGCTTTTTTTGGTATCAATGTTTGTTTGTTAAATTTTTTTGTTTAATGGAAATTAATTTTCGAATTTTATTCTCGTTATTTTTTATTTTTAATGTTGATCATTGACAAAAAAAAAAATATAAATAGTTTAATTAATAGAAAAAAATGTATAGTACAGAAGCGAAAGTTCATAAAAGTCTTACTCCGAAACTTTATCATATACAAATAATAAATAGTTTATCGATTTAGCTACCATGAAAACGCTAAAAATTGTTTGCCGTTTTACCCAAACGGGATCCTTTAGTTTTTTTTTATTGAAAATAAAACAATTGTTCTTGATATAAGAACGATTGATTTGATATAAAAACGATTGTTTTTAATACAAGAACGATTGTTCTTGATACAATAACCATTGTTCCTGATAAAAGAACAATTGTTCTTAATACAATTTATGAAAAAAGAACCATGTTCTTGATAGCGAACGATTGTTCTTGATACAAGAACAATTGTTCTTGATACAAGAACGATTGTTCTTGAATACAGAAACTATTGTTATTGATACAAGAGCGATTGTTCTTGATACATGAATGAATGTTTTTGATACAACATTAGTTGCTCTTGATACAAAAGTGATCCATCTAATGAGTTTAACGCTTGAACTTGTGTGAAGTACAAGAATGCGCAAAATTTACACTGAAACATAAACTTATTTAAGAAAAATAGTTTTGTATCAAGAATGTTTCAGATGCGAAACGGAAAGAGCCGAAGCGCAGCCAAATCTCCCGTACAACGTAGTAGCACACGTCGTATCCGTCAGTTATATAATAAATCTAGCTAAAGTACCAAGCTGCTCGGGTGTTCCAATATTTTTGTGACACCAACCAGCTTTTTATTACGGCCCATCTTTTCAATCGATCATACTTTTTCTACTCGTGAATACCAGTTTCTGTATATTTTATTATTTCCTAAACGGGAACGCTCTTCCGCTCATCTCTCCTTACTTCTACCGTTCCTATTGATATGTATACAAAGTTTCATTCCTCAAAGACTTGCTAAAAAATAACCATCAACAAAAGTACACATCTTCAAAATGCTACGGTAATATACGATGAATTAATGATCGATTCTATGGGAGCTAATTTTCCCAAATGACATAAGTCCTATATTTTCAGTTGGACCAAAAAAAAATACACATCTACATTACGAAAATATGTATATAATGAATTCTTTGGTGCCACGCTCACCGTTAATTTTTTGAAAATGACATATCCTATCTTTTAAGTAGGACAAGAAAAACACATCTACAAACTTTCATTGAAATCGGTTGAATAGTTTCGTAGACTATTTTAAAATTTAGTCAAAGTAATAAACATTTTAATTTGTAACCGATAACATTTCGGAAATGAAACATAACTTTTGCATTTGCCGAAGCACGAACATTTTGAAATCGTACGAATTTACTTTAAACATTTTAAAGAAAAATTGTGTGATTATAGAAAATAATATCAATACAATTATGCCCCGTTTCCACTGAGCCGCGTTTTGTTATCGCTTTAACAATTTATCGAAAAACGCGGAACAGTGTTTCCATTGATGTTTTAGCGTTAGCGTTCGAGTTCAAACAGCTGATTTTGTTCGTTACGTAGTAAACAAATTGTACAGCGCTAAAAAATTTTTGAAATCTAGTTTTTTAATCAAATGAATGGATGTTTGTGTTTTAGTAACTTTAGTAACTGCTGTCCAATACGAGAATGAAAAAGGTCAGCCGTCTTTTGGATATATGCAGCTGAAGCGTCTGGGTAAATGTATAAATTTTGCGGTTATTTTGTCAGCTGTTTTCATAAATATGAACAACTTACGATTATTAAATTATTCGAACCGATAAGAGAAATCGGTGTGAAATAGGTTTGAACGCATGTTATCGAAAGTCGCGTTCAAATTGAACGGGGCATTTTTTCGATACCTAACTGCCTATCTTTTTTGTATACGATTATCGCGAGTTTGTCGAGTTTTTTAACTATAACGCGGAACGCGGCCTAATGGAAACGGGGTATTAAATTAAATTCAAAATGGTGGGCAGTTTTCTAAACGATTTGATTCGTTAAAAAAATCCTACAAATGACACAAATTTGATTTAAGTTTTGTATTGAGCTGCGCCTTAGAAGGCATTAAAAATATATTTAAGTGAATACGCCCAAGTCTAACTGTAAGTGTAAAAAACTTCATATCACTATACATACCCTCACAAATGTTTGCAGAAGTCTATTAAACGAAACCACACATAACTTCTAATTGGAAACATGAAATTTTGTAATAATTCATATACAACTTGGTTACGAATATTGATTCAATGAAGCAATAAAAAAAATTAATAGAAATTTAGTACGATCGATCCATAATGTACAAAATGAACATTAATTTATACAATGATCGATAACATCCTGCGATTTAATTGTACAAAAGCTGCCGACAAATGCAATGCAAAATCAAGAATAATAAAAAAAGAAAAAACTAAGCAGGCAACCACTTCGTAATGAGTCTTTGAGGTGATGTATATATGCATTCTCTACCGCCTACACTAATCAATCTTAAAAGGGGAAGTCACAAATTACATAGTCTGCTCTAAAGAAATCAAGAAATCAGCAACATCCGTCTTACTACTGTTCGATGTCATCGATCGTTTTACTGTTGTTAGCTCGTCTCTAGTCTAACTATTTGGAATGGATCAAAATCGAAAAATATATAAAACTGTAATAAAATATAATGCTGCGTTGTAATGCGGGCTCTTTGTACGAATTAAGTCTAATTAGCAAAGGTATTTATTTTTTGTATGCTCCAACTTATACGCGGAAGTGGTGTAGTGATCTTTTTATTTTTTGGGTGCGTTTCTTTCTGTGTGTAGAATTTTTGTGTTATAAAATTTATTTTTAAATATCATGTAAACATCGTACTCATCACATACAAATTTTATAATGAAATTTTAAAGCGTTCTTAATGCGAATTTATTACCGCCGTCATATGCTATCGAAATAAGACAATAAAACACTTCAAACATGACTTTAAGAACTTTTTTCTTTGTTAAAATTTTTTTGTTTTTTTTTAATTGAAAACATCAAATTGCACCCTTTACATGTGTGGAAAACATGAAGGTTCTATAATAATTTTGTGCAGATAAATACTAATTAGAGACAGATAAGACAGTTTTTGTGTTAATTGAAGTTTATTGTTTTATGTTAAGATGAGAAAGCATAACTGATCTTTTTTTTCATTTGAAGCAAAGATTATTTGAGTTGATTAAAAATCAACACATTAAATTTCGTAGACAAATATGCCTAAGAAATCAATTTTACTTTTCGTTTTTTTTCTGGAGCCGGCGAAACTATGGAGCCAGCGGAATTCTAGGTGTTTTTAAATGAACTAAAGAAATCTAATATACCTACATATTGTTTTAGAGAAATTTAATTTACTTGAATTGTTGCCTTTCATATGAAATCGGATTGGGACTAATAGATTAGATGGTTTCAATGTTCATAGCGGACATAGAAACATAGATTTTTGTTCCTAGGGTGTTCTGAACGCAAGACGATACTCAGTTTAACATCAAGTATCAAGCCGTTTATTAGAAAACTGATTTTTGAGTTTTAAATATCGATTTTTAGATATAAGAGCAATAAAAATTTAACTTTCTTGGCAAAGATAGAGCTTTCTGATGTATCAAAAAAATTTTCATATCAATAAAAACTTTGTGGGAAGTCTTAGTATTGAGTCGGGTTCGATCAGCATTTAAGCTATTGTATGGATATATAGTACGTTTTTCTTTTTGTATAAAAATTAAATTGACAGGTACTGTTTTTTCAGATAGTATATAAAGTAAACTTATTTTTTTTTTCCGGCCTAAGCAGTTAAAGTGTTACCACCAAAGTGCCACGCCCATTTTTTGCCATACATATCTATAAATCAAAATTAATATTATTCACTCCTAAACTAGAGAAATCCTATGTACACACTATGGGTATGATACATACTTACCTCCCATTATATGATTCTTATATGAACACTAACATTGTGTCTAAACTGGGTTAATA
>JAEIFJ010000355.1:0-34973 GCA_018903435.1 Leucophenga varia | reverse complement strand
GGGAACCATGATAGGCCCTCTAATGGAGATTAGACGGGAACTGCGACTCTAGGGGGGCTATTGTACCCAAGCCTGGCAAAAATAACTGGTTGGGTTATGGTCCGACTTTCTCTCTGCCTCTTTGATAAGCAGGAGAGTATCTCTAGTCACGGGCGACCCTGATTTGCTCGGTAGTAATGAAACAGCGATTAAACAGGGTGAATCTGTAACGGGCAAGGCTGGACATTCACATAGAATGTGTATACTAGTTTCGTCGTCCTCCATGCAGAGTCTACACTCTGTCTCTGAGGACAGACCAATTTTGTTTAAGTGATACCTCAGTCTGTTATGACCCGTGAGGTAGCCAGTTGGCAACCTGAGGTCATGACGACTGAGGTGTACAATATTTTGGGCAGATGGGACAGGCCAATTTCTTAGCTTGCCGCAGGCTTGGATTACACTAGGCCCAGTATTGTCGAAGAGATACAGATGAGAATCTATCGATTAGGCGTATGGCAGAGGCCCAGCTAAGCCACAGAAAGGCTCCGGGCCAACAAAGGAGAGGAGAGGCCAGCTCTGGCGAGCTCGTCAACGACTTCGTTGCCGTCAATACCCCTGTGTCCAGGGACCCAGCAGATAGTGACTTTACGATGAAAGAGGCTGTAGTGCGTCAGCACTGGAGCACTAACTTGGATGAGAAGGACCAGGACGTTAGTGCTTTGATAGCAACTTGGCTATCAGAGAATTGTAATGTTAGCCCCCTAGGACTGTGAGTCAGAAGGTGGAGGCGCGAACTTCGATGGCAAAGATCTCGGATTGAAAGACGGTGGGCCAAGCACCCATTGCAACAGAGATTCTGGTGTTGGGGCCATAAATACCAGCACCAGTGCCGGTTTCGGTGAGCGAGCCATCAGTGAACCACTTAATGGTTGCTGGTTCCCCCCTCCCAATACGATGGGGGAAAATCGCAAAAAACGTATATAAGTAAAATCCACAGGGATTAAAAGTTGAAACAAAAAAAAAACATCACTATTCAGGGGGGGGAACGGGAGGGCTTCCATAGCGGGTGATGACATCGTGAAGAGGTGGAGGGGGGGGGGGCCGATAATCGCCTCCAGGGGGGAGGGGGGCCGGTCCTCCTCGCCCCGGTGACACAAAGACACGCCAGGCGCTGAAGGCTGTCACACTGCTTAACCGTGGAGGATTGCAGCAGTTTTTGGCCACAAAAAAAGGAGGCATAGGTTGAATATGGGTCTAACCATGGAAGTATAGATCCAATAGATGATTTTGGGAGTTAATCCCCAAAAAAAGACGCCTACAGGTCCACAAAGCGAAGGTGGCCTTATTTATGGCAGTCTTAATGTGGGAATTCCAATTTAGTCGTTTGTCTAGGATTAGCCCTAGATACTTGACTTCGTCGGAAAGACGCAGGACGGAAGAGTTAATATGTACTGGGCCAATGTCGAGTTTGTACCGTCTGGAGAAGGGGACCAGAACTGCTTTCTGGGGATTAATGCCAAGCCCCTCTTTTGAACACCAGTTTGTTACGATTTGAAGAGCTGAGCACATCACCTCAGAGAGAGTACGCCCAAATTTGCCCGAGACCATAATGACAAGGTCATCTGCGTAACCGATGACATTATAACCTCAACGAACTGAGTTCAGTTAGGAGATCATCTATTACAAGTGACCAGAGTAAAGGGGAGAGAACACCCCCCTTGAGGACAGCCCTTGATGGCCTTGATGTCAACCGATACACCTCCCAGAGAGGACGAGATATCACGTTGATTGAGCATTGATTCAACCCACGCGATGGTGAGATCATCAATGCCTCTTCGGGATAGGGCCCGAGTAATAGAGCCGAAGCCAGTGTTATCAAAAGCACCCTCCACATCAAGGAAAGCGCACAAAGCTATCTCCTTGGATTGGAAGGCTCTCTCAATGCCACTGACCAGGGTGTGAAGAGCGCCTATCGTAGATTTCCCCTTCATATAGGCGAACTGATTTTTATGAAGAGGGGGATTGAATTTCGATGAACTGTCTGACGTGGCGGTCGATCAGGCGTTCCATCGATTGGCAGTTATTGATAGCCAATAATGGCAGCAACAAATCGAATATCAGTCAATCGATCGATTGGTTCAACGATCAAACTTTGCGAACATCAACAGCAAAAAAAAAAAAAAAAAAGAAAGAACGCTAATGTCGAGTATGCTCGACTGCAAGATACCCTGTACCCAAACATTATTTACCTTAAGTTAAGTCCTATCTTAGTACCAAACCTTATTGTTTTGAATTTTTATACAAAAACTCTCATAGGCATAATTTATACTAAATTGAGACTTTCTTTAGACTTTCTAGACTTTGGTGTAAATTTGTATGGTAAGTTTCTCATTTGGTAGCTCTATCTCTAATAGTCTCCGAGATAATCGTTTTTATACGGCAGACAGCTTGACGGACGAACGGACAGACGGACATAGCTAGTTCGACTCCTTTTTCAATGCTGATCAAGAATATATATACTTTATACGGTTTATCTAGCCTCTTTCTGTCTGTTACATATATTCGTACAAACTTAATATACCTTTTTTACCCTTTGGGTACAGAGTAATAAAAACTAAAAAAATTGTTTTGAACAGTTTTGATATATGAAGGTGGGTGAAAATTACTTTAGATTTGATGGACTCTGTAGTTTAAAAAAATATGAATGTATGCTTTTTAAACACTTGTTAAAAATGTAAATTGTTTTTTGTTTAACAAGTGCTCTCCTAGTAGTTGAAATTCGCAAGTTGTTTAAAAAACTAAAATAATATAATTAAATTATAAAATCAACGGGAAAAAAAAACTTTTAATTTTAAAATAAAAAAAAAATTGTTTGGTGCGCACGCCACCACAACCGCCTATAGGGCCTTCCCATCCGAGTATGACCGTAGTTTTTATTAAAAAATTATTTTAATTTAATTTTTTTTTTTTTCGAACCGCCAACCCCCCGCCTCCCCGCTTTTGCTTCTATTTGGTGGCTAAATATAAATTGTTAAAAACATTTCCTAAAGACGACAAATGCGCCCAGTTTCAAGTCTCTACGTCTATGCAATCCAAAGATATGACTTTTTTTCGAGGCTCCCATTAGGCGCTGGGTTAAAATTTTCTAAAATCCCGTCTAAGTGCTCACCTGTAATAAAAAAAAAATTGGTCAAAAAATCTATATGTATTGGGTCCACATATGGGTCCCAGGTCCAAATTTCGGAAATCCCTTGAACACCTTGATCGCCAAAAATAGTTTATTTATCCATCTTTCAAATAAGCCCTGTTTCAAGACTCTACGTCTATTCATTCCAAAGATATGGTTTTTCCAGTTTCAAGGCCCCCATTAGGCCCCCGGGTCAAAATTTTCCAAAATGCCGTCTTGTTGCTCACCTAAATTCTAAAAAAGCCCAAAAATAAATAAATTTTTTAGCGTCTTTTGATCCAAATATTTGTCTTTTCCAGTTTCAAGGCCCCCATTAGGTCCCGGGTCAAAATTTTCCAAAATATCGTAGCCTATGTCACTCGGTAATAGTGTACCTTGCCAATGGTGAAAGGATTTTTTAAATCGGTCCAGTAGTTTCGGAGCCTATTCATTTTATACTATTTAATAGAAATGGTTTTAATATTGATTTCTTACAAATATCAAATTGTCATCCATACTTCATTACATAGCTGTCATTTTACGTCAATTACATAGCTGTCATTTGCGTTTTGTTATTCCAAGTCTGATTCTTTTTTTGTTATACCACGTTTTATAGTGACTGACGTTTCATGTCAAGTCACACGGGAACGCTGTCGAACGGGATAAAAAGTATCCTATGTCCGTCTCCTGGCTCTAAGCTACCTCCCTACCAATTTTTAGCCAAATCTGTTCTGCCGTTCTTGAGTTATAAGTGGTGTAACTAACACGACTTTCTTTATATATATAGATTATACATTTTTTGAATTTAGCGTGATTCTTAAAAGTCTACCTGTTTTAAAGATACTAGTCAGAAATTCAAAACTTATGGATTTATTATCCCTGAGTAAATTCAAGGTGACACGTCCATTATTACTTGTAAACCCTAAACAAGACGCTTACTTTCGAGTTTTTGTTTGAAAAAGCTCTTATTTAAAAACCAAAACATTTGTTTGTCTTAAAAGTACACACAAATGGGATCCGAAATTTTATAATATTATATATATTGATCGAAAGGTCTAAGTTTTGTCTACCCAAAACAGGTTCAAAATTAAGTTTGATTCATACTTAACTGGCTACATAAGTGGAAAAGGAAAAAACAAAAAGTTTTTTAAACATATGTCCATATTTTAGGAGTAAAACGCAAATTCCAAGTCGGCAGTTTTGTTTTTACTCGACCTGACCTACAACCTTTCTATACGACATCCCAGCTATTTCAACTTTTTTAGCAACTAAATTGAAACCCGAATATTTGAATCGACATTATCCCTGGATTAAAATGAGGTGAGATCTCATTTTTTTCTGGTTTTGGAAGCTTGAAATAAATACGAATAAAGAACCAGGCTTGGTTTTTTGCCGACATTTTCTTTAATCCTATGAATGCTAGAGGCTCAGTGTGTTAAGCAGAAAAACTTCAATTTAATTTATAATAATAACGATCGGGTCACTATAACATATAGCCCTCAAACAAACTGACCTATCATTTTCGGAGTGAATACATTCATAAATAATAACTTTAATTATTTTTTTGTATTAAAAACTCTGAGTGTTGCCCCTTGATTTAAACATACAAAAGTTCCTAGGGCCATATAAAGCTAAGTTCCAAACTTCAGGTCAATATTTATGGAACTGACAAGATTAATCATTATCCGTAAACAGTTTTCTTTGATTATAGTGGTGATCAAAGCCAAAAACTCAATAAATATCATCGAGCAACCACCGTATTCGACAGATTTGGCTTTCTGTGACTTTTTCTGTTCCCAAAACTAAAATTGCCTCTTCGGGGAAGGGGTTTTGCGATATCATCAAACAAAGATATGCTGAAGGCCACACCTCCGGCGGTCAATGTGCGGACCATGGAAGATTGGGTTGGTCGCTAAAATCGTTGTATCGACTTAAGTGGAAACTATTTTAAAGGCGACACTTTTAATTCCGATATTTAAATTGAAAAAAAATGTTTTGTTTGTAATAACTTCCGAGTACTTACTTTACAGAATGTATACCTTCTTTACGGGTCTACAATGCTATTTTTTCTGCTACAAAAATTCCGATAATCTAATAATATCCGTTTCACGCTTCATTCAGATAAATATACAGTAAAAAAAAAAATTTGTGGGGCACCTATTTTTTTTACATTTCTAGTTAAATTACGGATAAAAGATAAAAAGTTCAAGACTGACTTGTCTGATCTGGTCATGCTTTTATAAAATTTTCCCATTATTTGTTTACATTTCATATTGTTTATTAATGCGTAGATACTTGCTGTTGGGTTTAAAATTGATTGTTCTATAAAACTATTTTTGCTGTTAAAAGTCAAGCGCCATGCGAAAATTTGGGACCCATGAATCGATATTTTCCATATACGTAACAGGTTGTAAAAATCAGCTGATCAAAATGTAAAATGCTCAATTGTGAAAGTAAATTTTTCTATATAAAAAATCTTGTTTCTTTGATTTCGACTTAAATTTTCCTTGAGGACCACTTGTGAGCCGTTCATAAAATAATTTTTATTTTTATTATTAAAGACATTCGACATGCAACGAGCTAAATTTCTTAGCATTTTTCAAGAAATACATAAAAGTAACGAGACGTAACCAAACGGGGCCAAGTAATATTGTAATTTAAAAAAAGTGTCAAGCTAAAAAATAATTGAAATCAACGCTTAGCTTCCGAAGTCAATTCTGAGAATGAAAGTTCTGACAGAATTAAAGACAAATGACAAAACATATCCAAAAATGAACTTTTAGAGGAAGTCGAGTGCAAAGCCGACTAATAAAAGTAACGCCGTGTCTTCAATTCATCCGTAAGTCTGTCCAATTGTCCGCAAAGTCCGACGTGTGCAGTCTGACCAAATCGGCGTTTTAATGACTTCGCTGCGCTTAACGCCGTATTTGGACATAAAACACTTTCGGAAATAAACCGTCTCGAATTGTAATTTGTGGCTTCTAGTTTTCACATTTTTATTATATTTATCTGTAATTTTTCAATCTCATACTTTTTTGTTTTTTTTGTTCTTTTTTTAATTTTTTTATCATTTTACTGCTTCATTGCGCTTAACTGTGACAACTAAATTAGTTTTTCGACGTCTTTTCCCAGTGATTTTTATTTTTTTCTTTTGTTTTATTTCGTAACTAGCTGTATGCACTATTTTCTCACCATAAAAGTCTTAAAAAGAAATAAAAAGAAGCGTTCAACTCAATATGGTTTCGGTCATGTTCTGCGGGCCACACCGAAGACTTATGACCTTAACAGCCGCTAACGGTGATTGACGATGGGCAGCAATGCGCCAAGTAAGAGCGGTAAGTGAATATAGCGCTAACCGGTAGAAATGATTGAAATAGCGCGACAAATTTAAAAACTGGGTGGGCGCTTGTCCCATAAAATGTTGCTAAACCAGAGACCATACTCAACCAGAAATTAACAATTAAGTCAAATGTAAGTCACAATAAAATATTATGTACTCAGTGTAATGGTGATTATTTCTGGGTATTCTGGGGTAAAAGAGAGAGAGCTTCGAAAATCTCTTACAATAGACACCATGAGGAGTAAGCAGGGAATTGACTTTGATATGAGTTCTCCCAATATTTCTTTAATGTCTCGCATAAATTTTCACATTATTGCAAGAACCAACCAACTCTCACCAAGTCCTCCTCACTCTGTTTGACGTGTATAGTAAATCTTAGCACCACAATAAATTATGAATAGATACACCTAATATATTTGTACAAACATTGGGAACCACATCATGTTAAACATGTTTTTTTTTATTTTAGTAAAAGTTTATCACAGAGTGACTTTGTTCATGTATAATAAGAACAAGTACGTGCAAACTGCATATTCGTAAAGCTTCTAATTCCAACATTTTAATCTTACATGGCGCCAGGCGGGAAATGTGACAAAATTATTTTGTGTTCCAGCAAATCCGTAACTTCCGCACATGAACAAATTCTAATAAATTTATTAATGAATCGACTGAGAAAACTAAGAATATCGAATCGAAACAGCTGACAGTTTGACAAATCGAAAAATATCATTTCTGAGAAATTGATGCATTCCAACGCGTAGGATAAAAAAAATTTTAATACAAGAAAAACATTTCAATTCTAGCATGTTTTGAATATTTGAACTGATTGAAATATCAAATCAGGCATTTTTTTTTATATATATGTAGATTATCAAAATATTAAGCTGTTTATTTTTATAATAATCGTCTTTTTATTTGATACTTTTTACACGGAGGGGTGTGCTCCAGTCCACTCTAAGGAAGTACATTAATATACATATATTGTAAATTGAAAATATGTCACATATACAAAAAAAATATTAGAAATTTTCAGGCCTGTGTTTGCATTCAATCGAAAACACTGGACCATAAGAAAGAATTCCACTTTATTCAATTTATTTATTTTTTTTTTTAAACTTTCGGTTTGGTTATTGTAGTGTAAGATTTAAGTAAAAGTAATTTGAGGTCTCTAGCACTTCAAGATTTTCTGGAAAAGTAGTGGTAAAAGCACCCAAAAACACAATTATTTGGGCTTATACACATTTACTTTTAGGCGGCAGAATCATGATCAGTGCATCAAAATATATTGGAAACCAGTCTCATATCGAAAAAAAAAGCATATGGCCCTGTGTAATTTATGTATGATCATCAGTGGCGTGTGTGCTTTGGAAAATTTTATCAAAGAATCAGGTGTTCGGCGGGTGATGAGGGGCGGGGAAAGGGTAAAGGGGAGCAAGGGGACGCCCCGAAGGGAGAGGGCCGAATTACCCGGGCCAACTATCGCGGTATAAGTCTCATACAAATCGCGTTTAAAAATTCTATCTGGTGTACTGTGCAATAGGCTGAAACCGTACGTAGCAAGCACTGTTGGACAATACTGACTGAACTTCGTATCCCTGCATTGCATTGTAATTTTCCAAAAAAAAGTATTTCTTGAAAAATGAGACCACAAATAAACTAGGCCGAAATTTGTTCTGATATGCTGCTTAAAAGTTAATATAAAACAAGAAAGAACGCTGAAGTCGAGTATGCTCGACTGCAAGATACCCTGTACCCAATCTATATGTACCTTAAGTTAGGTTCTATTTTACTACCATACATCATTGAATTGGATTTTCATAGAAAAACCTTAAAAATCGGGTATATCTTTGATCGGGTTTATACCTAAAATTTTGTTGGGCCTACCCATATTGGTCTATTTCATTGGGACTATCATAGACATAATTTATACTAAATTAAAATTTTCAACAATAAAAAACAATGACGTTTTTTTGTAAAAACCCAAAATTTTGGGGTAAATTTGTATGGGGGCTATACCTAAAATTTTGTTGGTCCTATCCATATTGGGATATTTTATTGGGACTATCATAGACATAATTTTTACTAAATTTGAACTTCCTAGAATAAAAAACAATGACGTTTTTATGCAAAAACCCAAAATTTTGTGGTACATTTGTATGGGGGGTACCCCTTAAAATGGGTCTAGAGAAAAACCGTTTGTAAGTGCACACTTGACGGCCTAGGAGAGTCTAAGTTTCGATTTTGAAAGCTCTACCTCTTATAGTCTCCGAAATAATCGTTTTCATACGGCAGACAGCATGACAGACGGACAGACGGACAGACGGACGGACGGACGGACGGACAGACAGACAAAGCTTGTTCGACTCCCCCTTCCAATGCTGATCAAGAATATATATACTTTATAGGGTCTATCTTGCCTCCTTCTGTCTGTTACATACATTCGCACAAACTTAATATACCCTTTTACCCTTTGGGTACAGGGTATAATGAACTTAAAAATCAATTTTGTTTTGATGATTTTATCTCTGTTCAGATAAATGTTGTTTATATTGGTAAATATTTTTTTGAGTTCGATGTTTGATTCATTTATTTAAAAGTTCATATAAGCCATTGAATTGAATTTCTCTCGCACTTTATAATAAATTTTTATTTTTTATTATGCTGTGATTATGTGTTGGAATATGAATGTTTACCTGATGATGCACTTTTTGTCTGAGCAAGATAAGTATGACATATTTAAACTTTATTTTATGACTTTAAAAAAACTTGTTAAGAGATGAGGTAAGTAATTCAAAAGTACATACGATTTGTAAAAAAGTTAATCAAATGTATTGTTTTTTTTTTGTTTATACACAAAATTGTGTTCTGTTTGACACATGGCGACTGATATAATATGAATTTAATTAATTAAATTAATAATGTTTTATATGTCTAACTTGTATTATCACACTTATTAATATGTAAACTCAGAAACAATGAAGTTAATGGTTAATCAACTAAGTGCTTACCATACAAAAAGCTTATCATTTAAAGACCATTGCTATGTCTTAACAAGCTGGAATTCTCCATGGTACAGCTTTAACTAATATCAAAAAAATTATTAAAAATAGTTCGCCAAATTCAGGGGCTCAAATTATTGTGTGACTTATGTAAATAGAACACTTAAACAAAAAAAAAAAAAAAAAACATTTCAGAGATCTCAAATAATTTTTAAAATAAATTGATGTAATTTAGAAGAAAACAAGGAAAAACGTTAACATCGGTGGAACCGAAGCTGAAATAACAAACTTTCGGACAAACTGAATATACCCGTTTGCACTATGTGTAACGGGTATAAAAAAAATTAATTTAATAATGCGTCGAGCCACCTTGCCGTTCCAAAACTTCAGTCATCCGGTTAAGAAGGGATTGATTCAAGCTGGCCAAGTAATTTAATGAAATCGAGTCCCAAGCTAATTCGATTGCTTTTATTAGTTCGGGAACACTCGAATATTGCTTTCCCGAGCCATAGATTTCACGTGTCAACCACCCCCAAACATTTTCGATTATATATAAATCGGGTGTTCAACATTTTGGCTCTGTATATAAGATTTAAAAACCCGAGCAGTATGTATCGGCGCATTATCATGTTAATATATCCATGACAGAGGTCCAAAAAGGTTGTGAAAATATGGAAACTCATCTTTTAATATTTCTTTGTAGCACAACGCATTCATCGTTAATGACAAAAATTTAAGTTGCAGGTGCCATATAAGGAAATGGACCCCACTCCATAACACCTCCAGTTCGGCTATTCAGACGGTCTTTGCGGTTTTCTAGCCGCTTTTTCTTTGTTTTTAAACTTTTTAGGTGTTTAGCCTTAGAATAATTTATATCGCATTTTTCACGAATCTTCGTCACAGAGTCGTGAGAGTTTGACGCTTTTCTTAGTATGAGGCGTATTTGGCTATACACTATGAATGCAATGAACTAAACTTTGCTTGAATAGACTCTGCTGGGATGCATAAGAATAAGAAAAGCACAACTTGACGTCATCAGCATACATAAGTATATCGGCATGTTTAATCGTTTGTGGGAGATCATTTATAAAAGTTAAAAAAAGTAATGGTTCAAGATAACTCTCCTTGGGGAAATTTCTTTGTGTTTTACCAACTAAATAATATTCTTGCCAGTTATTCAGAATATCAGGAAAACTCAAAGATGTTAATTTAAAAATAAGGTCGACAGCTTATATAAAATCAGTAAAGATTACAACTATCTGAATTTATTAATGTTTGTAGAAAACTTAAGAAGATTTGTACACATAAATTTTCCTTTAACAAAACCATGTTCATGGGAACAAACAATTGTCATACGGCATACAGCAAGACAGACAGAGCGTCAGATATAGCTAAATCCACTCAGCTCTAAATGCTGATCAAAAAGTCTTCCTCTGTCTAAACTTGACTAGTTCTCTGTTGGGAACTTTTATTTTCGCTAGGATATCGCATTTTAGCGAGGGCTAAGATACAAATTCATTTACTTAGAATTAAATGACATTTCTGCATGATGGGTTGAAATTTAATATATACCGAATTTAAAATCTTCTCTTCTTCTTTTTCCAATAAAGTTTTAAGTTGTATTTACTATTTAAAATATCCAATTTAATTTACTAAACTATTTTTCATTTAGTTTAAAGTATTCATTAATAAACACATAGGTACGTAGCTAACTTTTTTTCTTATTTAGTGATGGCTTTAGTACTCTGGTAGAATTCTTTACACTTCGAAATACAAAGGGAAAGTCTTCTTCTTTTAATGAAACAAAATAAATTTCAAATTCAATTCAAGGTATGTGATGTGCGTGTAAGTACTTTCAAAACAACTAAAACAATATCATAAACTTTTCGGACAACTTGAATTTATCTGAATGAGTTTCGTACTCATTTCACTTCAGTGTCAAAGTTATTGCAAAACGAAACAGAAACATTTTACGATCCTTTAAGCGAAAGCTATAAACACGGAAAAAGAAAACAACAAGTTTGGAGGTATAAATTGAACAAAAAAACAACATAAACAACAACAACAAAAAGAAAAATAAACTTTAAGCAAAAATTGAAAAACTTTTGCTTTAGACTTGTTTCTTTATGACGTCAACAATTTTGGGCCTTTGCCACAACTTTTCTACTCGATTGAATGGAAAACGAGGAAAATTTAAAATTTTACTTAAAGTTTTTGGCAGTCGAAAATAGATTTTTATCTGCGAAAAATAAAGAAAGTCTTAAGAAACTGTAAAGCTTGAGTCACATGAGTAACTAAAGCAAAAAAAAAAAAAAGAAAAGTAGAGCTATTTTCTGTTTAAATTTGGTCACAATTAAGTATAAAATAAAATGAGTTCAAATGTAACATGAAATTGGCATAAAGAAGTTAACACAGGACAAATACAAATGAAGTTTAAATTAAAAACAATAAAATATCTAAAAGATTAGATTGAAAAGGTTTATTTTCGCTTTTCAAAAAAGCATTTATTGTGAAAATTCATTCAACAGCGAAATTGTGAGAGTTTTTTGAATTGCTAGCCGCATTTTGTGGTTAGGAGCCAACTTAAACAGGTGCAAATTGTTCCTATCGACAAAGTGAATCGGTATACATGTCTCGGAAAGCATCTCATTGTTTGCATTTTGCGGTTTAGTAATTTTGTTAAAGATACACTTTGCCGGATTGTGTTTATTCAAATCGTTTCAATCCAAAACGTTCGCTGAAGCGAGAACAAATTGCTAACCGCGCCCGCACGCACATGAATACAGAAATGGTTTCATGTTAAATTTGCAATTTGATGTAGCACAGTAAATGGTGCACACTCAATGGCTACATTACTGTGCAAGTACAAAGTATGAAAATGCTTCTTTTCCAACTAAAAGTCGTGTTTTGTTTTTATGAAAATTGCATAATTACTCCTCGCACACACAATATAAACTATGAAGTCAGTAAAGACTTAAGTGGAAAATCTTTGTTATTTCTAAACGTCAATATTTTACATTAAATTTACTTTCTATTTTGCAAACATTTAAGCTACAAGAAATAAACTCAGTGTAATTAATAATAAGAACGGGAGAATTATATCCCATTCGAAAGATTTGCGACAGATTTGGCCCTATGTAATATATATACGGCCCGTGAGGGCGGTCAAGAATACCACCACAGAAGGCTTAGCTTGACGAGCTGAGGTTGGTCCGAGGGTGGTCACCAACGAAGTACTCCAGGTGGCAGAAACAGAGATGTAAGTCCACCCATGGATAATTACGCGACAGGGGCAAGGATTCTGGAGGTCCCAACTACCGTTAGAGCAAAACAACATGATGATCCTTGAAAACGATGTAAGGATCACGATGTACGGATGTGCACCTGAAACGTCCGAACCTTAACAGGGATGGTGCAATAGAAGAACTCATTACCACTCTCGACAATATCTGAGCAGACATTACTGCTGCCCAGGAAATGTGATGGACTGGTCACGGCTGCTTAAATTTAGCAACCTGTCACATTTACTACAGTGGCCATGAGAGGCAACACATACTTGGATGTGGCTTCATGGTTTGTAAGAAATTACGTGGACTCGCCTCCCGGTTTACAGCTGTAGATGAACGTCTCGCCTCGATGCGTGTCAGAGCTAAATTTTCCAACATTAGCCTCGATAAATGTTGAAGATAAGATGGAGAAAAGATGAGTTCTATGACCGCTGCCCCAAGCACACATTGGGAGAGAAGAAATTTTTCGCCCAACCATCGGTAAATTTTAAATACATGACACCACCAACAGTAAGGGCCGAGTTACAGGATGCAAGATTTTCAAGCAATATTTCATAGATTGTTGCGCAACATCGTGTGAACACGAAAAAATATCTCACTTAAAAAATTTGCACGAAACACAAGCAATGTAATATCACATAAAAATCTTGCATTGTGTGACTCGGCCCTAATGGAGGAAAGACAAATCGATTTTAATCGATTAAAATTCCGGAGGCAGACACATTCCCACATCTCGAGATTCACATGGCAACATGGCGCAGTGTTGACCAAAGTATTCGCACCCAAATAGATCAAGTGGTGATTGATGCTATAGTGCCTAGCGTGATTATCTATCCTCCAAGACCGTCTACGTTGTGTGCTTTGAAGAACTTTTGATCTGATTGGCGCGTCGAAAGCGGTATTGAAGTCGACAAATAGGTGCTGTGTGTCGGTTTTCTTTTCTTTGGTTTTCTCCAGGATCTGACGTAGCGTAAATATGAAGTCGATGGTTGACTCCGTCAGTATAAAAACGGTACTGGTACTGTCCATCTATACTTGCCACGTACAGATTAGTCTATTACACAATACGCCAGATAGGGTTTTATAAGCGATTGGCTGGAGACTTATACAGCAATAGTTTGCTTAGACTGCGGAGTCTCCTTTCTTGAGGATTGGAAAAAGCACACTTAAGTTCCAGTTGCTGGGCATGCATTCACCAGTATATATTTTGCATAAGAATGGGAGAATTTCGTCTGCGCCTGCCGCTTTGTTATTTTTAAACCTTTGTATAGCTTCTAAGACCTCGTCATAGTCTGGTGGCTCTACATGAGGTCCATCCTTGCTCGAGGGAACCAGATATTCATCTTCTCCTCTGGCGGCATTGTTTGCGCTCGCTCCCAAGTTAGGCGGAGAAGTGGTTCCTCCATAACATAAGTGACTCCTGAAAATCTGTCAACTCGTTTTCATGCGCATCTTTACAGAAGGATATATAAGTAGCACTACAGCCGATTGTCGGCCTTGGCATCACATAAGATTCGGCACCAGCGGTTGTAATTTACGATGCTCCAGGCTTATAACCTTCGATGATTCTTTGATAGAATTTCCGAGCCTCATTTCTGTCGCACATCATCTCAACTTCCTCCAGCTCACACCTTTCTAGGTCCTTCTTTTTGTGTTTGAAAAGGCGTTTTTCTTCTTTCGATATCGCTCAACAACAGCTCCTGTTGCTCTCGCTTACAAGGTTCGCTGAAAGGCGATGTTCCTTTCAGTTGTAGCAATGCGGCACTCCTCATCGTACCAAGTTTGCCTCCAAGGTTCAACATAACCAAAAAACCTCTTTGTCTGCTGTACTTAATGAGTTGGAGATATGTTTCCACGGATCGTCTATACAGTCGGATGCCGGAGTAGTCTCTCAAAGAAGTTGAGAGACACTTGTCGAGAAGGCAGTGGCGGTCTGCTGCTAATTTAGCCTACTAACATTAAGTAACCCTTGGCTCTTAGTATTTGATAGTATCAGCTATTTTTCTTTTTCTTAGTTAAATATCAAAATGCTAATTAATGTGACAATTTCTAAATTTAAAATTAAAATAGTATAAATAGAATCGTTTTTCGTGTTCGACAACCACAATTGATAATTTGTAAAATAATTATGGTTTTGCTCATGATACAATTACTAAATGTAGTAGCAAGCGGTCTACATCGACGATATTGTGAAACGTATTAGTAAGAAAGAGATGGCAGATTTTCTTTGTTTACTTAGTTTCGTATGTTGTTTTGCAAGTGTAAAGAAGACAGAATATTTTTTGTTTTCCTCTCGTAATGTTTCTTTTTCACTTCGGCAAACGCAGCACAACTAAGCAATCGACGAAAGCTGAGAGAAAAATTTTCTCTTTATATTACCTGGTGTAATTGTATCATGGTTTTGCTTAAATAATTTTTTTTTTCGTATTTTTAACACTACATTCGGTATTTCTTACAAATTTTTTCAAATCTAAAATATATTATTCAAAAAAATTGGGTCCACAAAACATAGCTGTCTGTATAAAGACTTACCGTTCATTATCTAGTTATTATAGGAAAAACTTTTATTGATAAAGATAGGCATTTTAGGCATGGCAACAACCTTTTTAATGAGTATAAAAGTATATTTGAGACTGGACCCATCCAATATCAATTTTTTCTTATCGAAATTTTACATTTGGTTGTTTTTTTTTTTTCAAAAAGTAAAATGATTATTTTTAAATTTTATTTAAAAATTTTCTAAAAACTAAAGAAACATGGGTCCATATCAAATGACAAAAACTGAAAGCAATAACACGCGTTAAAATATTTAATGCTAAATAGATTTTGAAATGTTACAAGCCAAATAAAATGCAAAACAAATTAAATGTCGCCAAATGGAGGAAATGTTAAATGCATTTCATGTTAAAACGCTCTACGAACATTCGCCACTGCAAAATGGCGCCAATTACTGTTATTGCATCCATTTTTTTGCACTCTTCACACATAATTTATAGATGGTACATTAATTTTTGTCAAAAGTTTGTAACACACAGAAGCTTAAATCAGAAATACCATTCCAGAACTGACTGTTGAGATAGGAATCGATCAAGTATGACACACCCAGCATATCCACGGTTCCCTGAAATAATTTTTGGCATTTCTAAAACAGTCGGAATGTCACTTTCGATTATTAGAGTGGTTCAACTTAAACATCGATATTATCCAAAGGGTAATGGTAATGGTAATTCCAATGAAAACTTGTCCGTTTTCTTCTTCTGTTGACTGTAGTACATAAAGCGTATTTAGGCTTCGAGTGTACCAAAGTTGACATTTGCTCTGTTTTCGTTTCATTTTAATTTTTTTCTGTAGTTCAACGCCGCTAAACAAATTGAAACCAAATTGACCAAAACGAAGCTGGTTCAAACTGAAATAGCAAATGCGAGAACCAAAATTGTAAAGATAAAAGCTAAAATTTCATTTCCCTCACATGAAATACTTCAAAATGTTCCCTTCGTACCGCAAATTCATTCGGCATTGTCAAATTGTTGTATTGCGAAAAAGTTAATTGCATTTTACAACAAATTCTTTTGATAAAAATTGAGTAAAAATAGTTCGTAATAAAATTTAGCAACGTTCGATTAAATGCAAACTGAATTAATTACTTAACGAGATCGAATTTGTCGCACTTGTAAGTTTTTTAATAGCAAAAGTTTTTTCCTGTTAAGTTCTGCAAAAGAGAATTGATAAAAAGTTTCTAGGGAATTGAAAATTAAGTTATTGATAAAAAGTTTTTGAAGAATAAATTCTAAAATAAAAATACATTTTACTCAAAACAAATCGGCAACTTTTCACACTTTTACGACAAGCCAGAACCAACCTATTTTTCCTTCGATCGTTTTATATTTACGTTACAAGCCGATCAGGGCAAACGTTGACCCGCCATCATGTTTGTACAGTTGCCTTATAACTGGTGATGTCAAGTCCATATTTAACAGTTTGGTCCATACATAATTATTTACATAAGAAATGACTTTACCTTATAAATTTCGTTTAAAACAGAATACACGTTTTAGGTCCTCGAGAAAGTCATATTATGTCAAACTTGTAGCTCTATCTAATATTAAGAAACTTTTTGAGCTCTGAAACGGCCTTTTGCATCCACAAGTTCTTGACTTCAAAGGTTAGTGATTGAATTTCAAGCTCCTTACTTTTTCTCTACTGAGAAATGCAATGGGTCCCTTAAATACAATTTGGGGCTCTAGACACCCTAAAAATATTATTTTATTTTCTATATACATGTAACTCTTAAGTTTCAAGTCCATTCCGCTGCGGTGTTCTCATTAAAGTATAAAAAATTAAGTAAATTCGATTTAAAAAATCCGAAACAATCTGAAAAACCTAAAATATATTTTTTACATCCGTCACACATGGTGTGGGCGGTATTATCATTTTGTCAGAAAAATCATCTATTAAAGGGAAAACTGGCCCCGAAAAAGTATATGTATTCTTGATAAGCACGACGAATAGATCTAACAAGTAAACCTACCCAAGTGCCCCTCTCCGATTTCAATGAAATTTGGCACAGTTGTAGTACATCGAAAAACATTAGACACGTATTTTTTTATAAGGGCCCTTAAAGCGTTTTAAGGGTGAAAACCACCCCCTAATTTTTTCAAAGAAATTGAAAATTCTATGTTAAAACAAGATATTTTATAAAAGTGACTATTGAATTTGTTTGCAAATCATCAAAAAAATAATCCCTAACATTTATTATTCACTTTTCGTTAACTTTATAATTGTTTAACAATAATTATTTAAACAAATTATCATCAAGTTTACAAATTTAAAAAGTGTTGATGCCAATCAATTCTACTTAAAAAGTTAAAACGATTATATATTACACATTTTCTTGAAATATTCGTATTTTGTTTATAAAATAGGTATAAACTAATTAGGCGAAAAATAATTGTATTTGTGTGTAACCTAGGTTTTTTGTGATTTTTGCATTTTGTGAAGTGATCAGTGAAGGTCAGATAATCTTTTCATAAAATCTGCCAAGGCAAGATAAGTTGGTATCCAACCAGTGAAGGTCAGATATTGTACTTAACCAGCCAAGATAAGTGGTTATCCGACCGATGAAGGTCAGATACTTTTTTTAAATAATGTGACAAGGCAAAGATATAATTAATTAATGTTTAACCGTCGAAAAGTTGTATTCATTTAAAATCTCATTTAATAAATTTTATTCTTGGTAATTGGAGCAGTAATGTGGTTGGTTTTTAAATTCTGGGTCGAAGAAATGTCCCATGCACATAGATACCTTGCACCAAGAGCATTTTAAAATAGCCATTTCATCACAAAGGTTGCAGGAGGTTTCAATATCTTGGAAGCAGAAAGTGGCTGGTGCTTCCCAATGAGGTGGTTTTGGCGCTATGTATCCGCTTTTGAACCACGCATATTTAAACATGTTTACGTACCTGGGAGATGAAAACTGGTTGTGTATTAATGACTGTAATTTGAATATGTTATTTCTCAAGTGAAGATTGATATTGAATTCATATAGCAGAACAAGATCAGAAAATCGTTTTAAAAAATTTTTCCATGGTCTGAATGTGTACACATCTAGAGGTTGAATTTGTCCAGTTGTTCCAGCTGGTATGGTTTTGATATCAACAGTATTATCATTCTTGTTAACATGTTGAAATTTTTTCTCCGTCTGTCCTGTCCAAGAATCAAGGCATAGAAGAGATGGGCCTACAGTTCGTGCATTCGGTAAGAAAGCTTCTTCAAACCATTTTATGGCTAAATTTGATGTTAATTTGCCAGATTCTGACGCAAGTGTGACTATATTTTTGGCTCTATATATATTTTTTTTTTTTTAATAAAGTTTTTTTTAATAAGGGGTGTGGTGTTTTTTTTTTATCTTTGCTGTCCAAAGAGCATGATAAAGGTAATCCGTCATTTGAATATATGCAGCTGAAGCTTTTATGTAAATGTTTATTTTTTGCGGTTACTTTGTCAGCTGTTTTCATAAGTATGCGCAACTTACGATTGCCAAATTATTCGAACCGATAAGAGAAATCGGTTTGAAATCGGTGTGAAATCGGTTTGAACGCGTGTTATCGAAAGTCGCGTTCAAAATTAACGCGACTTTTTCCCATACCTAACTGCCTACCTTTTTGTATACGATTTAACGCGAGGTTTGTCGAGTTTTTTAACGCTAACGCGGAACGCGGCCTAATGGAAACGCGGCCTAAGTGAATATGCGAGAGGAGGAATTCTGCAAATGATACTTTTAATAAACCTTAACTAAAAAAACCTGTATATATAATAGAACAAATCGAGAATTTCAGTAATCATTTAAGAAGTGTAAGTAAATATACGAGAGGACGAATTCTGTATAAATGATACTTTTAATAAACCTCAACTCAAAAAACATGTATATCTAATAGCACAAGTCGAAAATTTCAGTAATCATTTAAGAAGTGTAATACAATGAATGTCTGATTGTGAGAATATGATGTCTGCTAAAAAACAAATAACACAAAACAAAGTGTGCAGTACTATTATATTATTTATTATTTTACTCCTCAATTTGTTTATACGCATTTTATAAACAAAATACGAATATTTCAAGAAAATGTGTAATATATAATCGTTTTAACTTTTTAAGTAGAATTGATTGGCATCAACACTTTTTTAAATTTGTAAACTTGATGATAATTTGTTTAAATAATTATTGTTAAACAATTATAAAGTTAACGAAAAGTGAATAATAAATGTTAGGGATTATTTTTTTGATGATTTGCAAATAAATTCAATAGTCACTTTTATAAAATATCTTGTTTTAACATAGAATTTTCAATTTCTTTGAAAAATTAGGGGGTGGTTTTCACCCTTAAAACGCTTTAAGGGCCCTTATAAAAAAATACGTGTCTAATGTTTTTCGATGTACTACAACTGTGCCAAATTTCATTGAAATCGGAGAGGGGCACTTGGGTAGGTTTACTTGTAAGTCATGCCCATCTGTTTTTCCGTTTGTCCGTCTATATTTTCTGTCTGTTGCGAGGTGAATCATTCGTTCAGTTATATGGCTATTGATTTAATACTCGAAACTTAAGCATTTCTCGGTTTTAGGTAGTTTGTATGTTAAAATTAGAATGTCACTCCCACTCTAAGATGTAGCCTCTTTTTACAAATTAACCACCCATTTTTAAATTTTTGTATGAAAAATACCTTTTGTTTCTTCTTTTTTTTTTTTTTTGATCCTTAATATGTTTGGTATGCCAGAACTAAGGTGCCACGGCCATTTTTAGGTATGGCCCCAATACCCCACCCCAATTGCCTATCCGTTTTCGGTTTTTTTTAAATAGTTAGTGTGGAGGGTATTATCAGTTTGTCGGAGTTTTTTAAAAGAAAAGTTTGTAACGCATTGAAGGAGGCATCGGAGACCCCATAAAGTATATATATTATTGATCAGCTTGACGAGACGAATCGACTTAGCCATGTGCGTTTGTCTGTCCGTCTGTCTGTTGCAATGCGTTTTTCTCGGAAAGTTTCCAAGGATATTCACCTGAAATTTTAAAATAACGGTCTTGTTAGTCCTCCTGCTTTTTTTGTTCGGAACCAAGGTGACACGCCCATTTTTAGATATAACCCCTATGCAAACTTACCATTTTTTTTCGATATTTTAAGAAAATTGTTATTACACTGGTCTACAAATTTCAACTTTTTTTTTTCGTGCTGAACACGAATCCGGGGTCAAAAATGTCCCATCACGTCACGTTTTCGAGAAAAAAGGGGTTGAAAACCCCTAAAAACAGCGTTTTTGGACATTTTCGAAAAATTGTAGAGCCGAACCCAGACGTGCTACAAACTTTGCATATGTCAGAAATTAAAGGTAAAATTGTGCCCTTTCGAATGAGCCTTATGCCAAATTGATCGCATGTGCCCTTGGAAAAGGGGGGTGTATTTGTGTCTAGGGGTGCAGGGAAAAACAGCGTTTTGGCCATTTTTGAAAAATTGTAGGGAGCTGAACCCTGACGTGCTACAAACTTTGTATATGCCAGAAATTAAAGGCTAAATCGTGCCCTTTCGAATGAGCCCTATGCCGAATTAATCGCATGCACCCTTTCTGCGATCAATTTTCCCTGCACCCCTAGACACAAATACACTCCCTGATCTAAGGGTGCATGCATTTTAATTCGGCATAGGGCTCATCGGAAAGGGCGACGATTTGGCCTTTAATTTCTGGCATATACAAAGTTTGTAGCACGTCGAGGGTTCAGCTCTACATTTTTTCAAAAATGGCCAAAAACGCTGTTTCCCTGCACCCCTAGACACAAATACACCCCCTGCTCCAAGGGCACATGCGATCAATTTTGCATAAGGCTCATTCGAAAGGGCACAATTTTACCTTTAATTTCTGACATATGCAAAGTTTGTAGCACGTCAGGGTTCGGCTCTAGTTCAATTTTTCGAAAATGTCCAAAAACGCTGTTTTTAGGGGTTTCAACCCCTTTTTTTCTCGAAAACGTGACGTGATGGGACATTTTTTGACCCCGGATTCGTGTTCAGCACGAAAAATCCGTTCGGAAACACCAGGTCCCGTCTTATTCGCAAAACCCTTGTAGACCAGTGTTATTAATAAATGTATTTACTATAAATTGGATAAAAGCACTTGTAATGAAATCCAATATCGGAAGAAAGGTGCCACGCCCATTTTTAGATATGGCCCCCATACAAACATAGCGCCCATTTTTCAGATTTTGTATGAAAATAGTTCTTATTTATGGGTATATTCACTCCAATCTGTGTAAAATCACTTCTACTATTATCCTATGAATATTTTCAAGAAAATGATTAAAGTTTCGTGTGGCGGGTATTTGAGCTTCGGTGGTACTGAAGTTAACGTTTTTCCTTCTTTAAATGTTTTTTTGTATTTTATTCAATGTAGTCCCATTTTAGCTCGATACACTTATTCCAGCAATTTTTCAACTTATTGATGCTGCCCGAAAAAAATTTTACGGAAGGTCTCCAAAGTACTCCTCCGCGTCGTAGATGATTTTCGTGCGTGAGTTGAATTTTTTTATTGATGAGTCATCTTTTGAGGTTTGGGAAGAGATAATAGTCCATGGGAACCAAATCGGTGGATGCGGAAGCAATTGGAGCTGTAAATCATTGATTTTAGCCGTGTTTACGATGCTCTTGTAAGCTGGCAAATTTTTTCCACTTCATGTTAGGCCGTTGCGCAGCAATTAAGGTTGAAGGCCTTAATCGCTTTCCTTTTTTGAGAAAGTCCTGGAAAAGTATGGCATAACAATCCCAGAAAACCGACGCCATATCCTTTAAAACGCATCGTGCACCCCTCGGCCGCTTCGGAGCAATCGTGCCGGTTTCTATCCATTGCCGGGCACTCATTCTGTTTTATGGTGTATATTAGTGGATCCAGGTTTCGTCAACAGTTAACAATTGACGCCAAACTGGCCCAAAAATGTTGTTTCGCTTTTTTTAATTTCAAGCATCTAATTCCAAAGATATGATTGAATTCCACAACTCACCCACAACATGTACTGCTGTACAAATATAGTTTGTAAGACTAAGGACTAAAATTTTTATATGTATTGGTTTATTTATAACTATTTTGCATATTAAACTTACAAAACTATTGAAAAGAAAGTAATAAATCTTAAATTGAATTTTGTCTTTCCATGTGAGCCTGAAATAAAACCATAAATAATGTTGTCATTCTTTTTAAAAGTTCTTTTTTCCCTTTTTGTATTACATATAACATTTTAATCAAAACATGAACATATCCGATTTTACGCTCAATGTAAAAAAAAACAGCAACAAAAAACTTTGCCGGACTAAGAGCAAAACGGAAGGACGCATGAATACATCGTTTCTCTCGATCATTGGAACAGGAACAAAGTAATCAATCATTTTGCTAAACCGTCAAAAACATGACAATCTGCCAGATATTTTGCGTAATTCATGCATCGTTCCATGGTAACGCCTCCATCAACACCAACACTCGAAACTCCACCACACTCCAACTCATCGACACAAACAACGACAACATGAAAATGTCCGTACGTGCATCCGTTTGTCCGTCTATCCGTCCGTCCGTCCGTCGATGTCGATGATGTATCACTGCAATTGGGAATATTCATTTTATAAATTTTCACTATTCGACGGCTTTGAGTTCGCTGTCCTGACAATGATGATGATGATGCTCTTCGATGCGACGTGCGTTCATTTGCATTGCGTTTTGTGTTTATTTAAAAACAGCTGAGTAACGTGGTTTCTAAGGGGACGTCCGGAAAGATGTAAATGTGTGGTTATTGATTGAACGTAAGCGTCGAAATGAAACAAATTTAATCGAAGCAAATGGAATGAATTGATGAATCAATGGTAAAACAAATTTTAGCTTAGTACACGCTCAAACCACAATTCGATGGTGCCCTAAGCATTTTAGTCAAAACAAAACTTTAAATAGCTTCAATTTAATTGTTTATGAAGATAACTCCAACTTTTTGAAAGTTTATTTAAGTATCTTTCATTTAATTCCATTTGAATAGATATTTTATCAAAATGTGTGTAGGTTTTGGTTTGAGACTCGTTTTCCAAACGATGTAACTAAAAATCTACAGGATATACATTCTTCAGAATAAATATTTATTGATTTTGTCTATAGTTTTGGAGAAGAAATAAAATATAGTTATTTTTAAATTTTGAACTTAAAGACGTTACACCTATCTAAGCCAATATTAGCCAAAATACCGGCCTTGAAGATATGAGCTGCAACTCGAAAGTTTGTATATAGCCCTACAAAATCTACTCCCATTTTTGAGTTTTTGTTTAAAATTATTTCCGCTTTTTTTTTTTGTAAGTAAACATATGTCCAGAAACAGGGTGCTCTCAATAGATCTGTTCCCATACAGACTTACCACCTTATTTTTGGTTTTTTTTTGCATGAAAATAGTTATTATTTATTACTTATAATGTCCAAAACCAAAGGTACCACACCCATTTTTATATCTAAAAATCGACCGCCCATTTTGAAGTCTTTGTTTGAAAAGATTATTATTTGCATTCTGCGAATTGAATATAAGCCCTTCTAATGTCGACATATGTCCACAAGCCGAGATTGGGTAAGGATCGGGTAACTATATAATATCTAGTTGATTATATAAATCAAGTATTTATAAAAGCACTTTATATATTATAGTTTTTATAAGAAGCTCAAGAAACAACGCTGATGTCAGGTATGCCCCTGTACCCAATCTTATTTTACTGGACTTTCACTTTAAAACTAAAAAAATTACATTATGGCATTTTTATGGGGGATATACCTAAATATATTTGGTCCCACCCATATTAGGATATTTTTATACCCGCCACATAGTGTGAAGGATATTATCGGATTTGTCAAAAAAGTTTTCAACGCATTAAAGAAGGCATCAATCGACCCCATAAAGTATATATATATTTTTTTTGATCAGCTCGATGAGACAAATCGGTTAGCCAAGTCCGTCTGTCTGTCAGTTGTTATGCGTTTTTCTCGGAAAGTTTCGAAGATATTGACCTGAAATTTGAAACTTTTAGCTTTATGTACTCTAAGGCAGTTTGTATGTCAGATCAGGTGGTACGCCCATTTTGATAGGGCCCCCATACAAACCTAGCGCTCATTTATAAGATTTTAATATGTAAAATAATTCTTCTTTATGGATATATTCACTCAATCTATGTAAAATCACTTACACTGTTATCTTATGAATATTTCAAAAAGAAAATGATTAAAAGTTTCATGTGGCGCGTATTTGAGCTTTGGTACCGAAGTTACCGTTTTTGCTTGTTTTTGTCTTTGCCAGATTGAAACCATTTCCGACTCTGTATTTCACCTACAGGAGCATAAAGATTTTCATTGCTGGCGCTCTTGAAAATATTATCAGGAGAGATAAAAACTTTGAACTTATATAACGAAGCTGAGGAGTTGCTTACAGTTCATAACGCTGTGAGCAAAGGCTTATTTATATACTAGCCGGTACCGCGGCTTTTGCTGGAAGTTTTTTTGCTTTCTCTTTGGTGGCTAAATATGAATTGTTCAAAATTAGGGTTCTGCATCATTAAAACCGACCAGTTTCAAGCCTTAACGTCTTTTCAATCCAAGTGGCATGACTTTTTTTTTTTTTCAGGGGCTCTCATGAGGCCCCGGGTAAAATTTTTCTAAAATCACGTCTAAGTGCTCACCTGTAATAAAAAAGAAAAAATTGGTCAAAAAAATCTATATTGGGTCCACATATGGGTCCCATGTCAATATTCCGAAAATCCTTGAACACCTTGAACGCTAAAAATGTTTTTAACCATATGAGCCCTATGTAAAGTCTCTACTCTATTCAGTCCAAAAGATATGGCTTTTCCGGTTTCAAGGCCCCCATTAGGCCCCCTGTCAAAATTTTCCAAAATCCCGTCTTGTTGCTCACCTGATTCTAAAAACACAAACATAAATACATTTTTTAAAGTCAGTGCTAGTTCCAAATATTTGGTTTTCGGTTTAAAGGCCCCCATTAGACCCCGGGTCAAAAGTGATCGACAAGCTATGTCACTCGGGAATAGTGCGGCTTACCAACGATGAAGAATTTTAAATCGGTCCAGTAGCTTCGGGCCTATTCATTTCAAACAAACATTTCCTCTTTGTAATATTATATATAATATATATATAATATTAGTATAGATATACTTTTAAATTTTATAGATGTTATTTTGGGGAATTAAATATTAACAAATTTTGATTTAATACATTACTTTTTTGTACATATAGCCTAATTGTTTATACATATTAAGTTTGATCAAATATACATAGTAAAAAAATCCAGTCTAATGACTTGAAAAGTAAATCGGGGATGTCATAGAAAACATAATGACTTAATTCAAGTACGAAATTCTTTGATTTCAAGATCGTTGTTGTTTTGAAATTTTAAACTTTAATTAATGCTAAACCAAACGATCACTTGATTTCAAGTAAAAAAATATTGATTTGAGTACAAAATGGGCTTATTTCTAGAAATCTGAAATATGATTGGAGAGCCAGTTTATACTCCAGCTGGACGTAATAGGAGCCCGTTTTTTATAACATCGGACTGGTTTTATCTTGGAGCTTTATTGCTGAATACGAAACTGGCCTTAAAAATGTTCATCACGTCGAGAATTTGGCAAAAATGTTAAGATGAACTAGAGGTAATAAAATTAGGCTACATTGAAGATTAAACCTTACCTGTTACAAGTATAAAATCAGGGAAAACCCAGCGGAAACAGTTAGGTGCGGTACAAAAGCCACTTAGACGGTTCGGTTTTCCAGATCAAAACCATTTTTATTCCGAAGAGCTGGTTGGGAAACTCGGTTTTAGATAAACGTCCAAAATGCTGTAATGCGGTTCACTTTGCCTTTTAAGACTTCGAAAGCGGTTCGCTGCCCTGGTATTATAATCTTTCATACCGTCATACATAGCGTGCTGAAGAATTTATATTCAGTTATCCGAAAGCGGTTGTAACGCATGAAAGGAGAAACCCTAGACCTATAAAGTATACATATTCTTGATCAGCTCGAAGAGTCGAGTCGATCTAGTCGTGTTCGTCTGTCTGTCCTTCTGTCTATCTAGAATCGTCAGTTTTAGATATTTGGGATGAAACTCAATGCCAGGATTTTTCAGTCCTAAGCAGTAAACTTAGAAATTTGCTATGTTCGGCAATTACAGGCATAGCCCTCCTTACAAGTACGTAGGTATTTTTTTTTTGTCGTGGCTTATGAGCTCATTTTTGGAAAGCAATTTGTACCCAGTAAAAACACTTCCTAATAGCAACACATTATTTTAAGAAGGACCGATGGTTTAAGGTGGGATCACTTATTGCATTTAGTCCCTACACAAATCTACCACTAAATTTTGAATTTTATAAGAAAGTTATTTAATTATGAATGGATTTGTTTCAAATACGGTTGAAGTGGGGTCACTACAACATATTTGTAAACTATACCAAGATTTACCCTCTAATTTTTAAGTATTTGTATGGGTTAATTATAAAGCGATTTATTTCAAATAATATCTTCAAAAAGATATTTATGATCACAATTAAAGTAGGACCAGTATAGCACATAACCCCTTTAATGAAAACCGAACACACAATTTCATTCAAAAAAAGTTAGTCTTATCATATTATGATGCATATATAAGCTTCGGTTCCACTGAAGTTAACATTATTCCTTGTTCAGTTTAGAAATATGTTCTGGAATAAGAAAGCCGATTCTTTGAGAGCAGCTGAGAGAAAAAAGATTTTTAACTATTAAGAATTTTATACTAATTTTAAGAATATCCGTACTTAAACGTGAGAATCAATCCTCTCTCTTTACTTGAGTAACACTGTTAAAAAGCACGTACTTAACTTTTTAAATGCGTTTCGTACTTGAACCAAAAAAATTATGATTTGATTTTAGTTTACCATGTTACTTTCGGTACTTGTTTTTGGGGAATATCCTTCTACATGTCCAACAATGACATGAATGAGATTGTGCCAACGAACTTAATCCGATTTCTTAAGCACTACAAAACTGACACATCAAATACTTGTATATTTGTTTCCATATTTGTCCAGTTGCCTCCTCTACAAGTCTTACAGTTTGCCGATATAAAAATTATTTACTCTTTTTATCTACAAATTCGGACCAAAGCAATAAAAAACGAAACGCTATAAAAATGTATCAAATGCACAAAAAGAATTGTTACATTTTTAACAATATTTCGAATATTTACGACTGCGGGGCGCCAAACGGCACCATGCTCTGCTGCAGAAAGGACACAAACCCAAACCCAAAAGCAAATGCAAACCAATACCAATGACTGCATCCCTGCCAAACCAAAACCCTATGAGAAGTTGAGTATCTAGTACAGCAGATTGTAAGAATTTTTAATGTCGTTCGTTGCTTGCTGCAGTAAAAGGAATCAGTTTAAAAATAAAAATACATATACAATATATATGACAAATGATTATGGAACATAATAAATTTCCATGTTGATTGAGTGAAAATGTGCAACGCGGGAAAATATTGCATTCGAAGCAAAGCGAAGAAAATGGAATATGGAAGAAAAATGAATGCAAATGTGCAAAGTAATTCTTTATTTTTTCATAAATTTATGCAGAAAACGGAAAATTTAATAAGACGACATATCGCTTGGCATATTTCACAGGCAAACGTTCAATGCATTGTAATGAAGCTCATCTATTATGTTTGCAGGACAATATCGTAGCAATTGCAACGCATCAATCGGTTTAAAGCAGTTCCATGGTATGGATTTTGTACACAATGAGTTGATCCTTTGAAACACCTACAACTACACCCAAACACACACATCGTGCATTTTAGTTATTTTAAGTATCTGCAAAGCTGCTTTGCTTTAAAAAAGAAGTATCTGAACTCAAATAAAAAAAAAGTACTCAAAGCAAAATGCAGTAAAAGCAATTCTTATTGTTTGCTGCACACAATACAAGATACAATACTTCAGTCGTAAATATAGCAAAAGATATTTAATATCCCATTTCTATATTGTATCGCGCCGTCTAAGTCCAACTTCATTCTGTCAATTGCTTAAGGACTTTCAACTTATCCTGCTTGCGTTTGATTTGCAACAAATCCTTTTTTGCTTTATCTTTGTTCAATTCGTTGTTGCACAATATCGAGTGTCATTGCTTATTTTTTGTATTTTATTATATTCGACATTTTGCTTGCGAAAGAAAAACTTTTTAGATAAATAAAGTATAAAACTTATGCAACAAAACATTTAGAAATAACTCAGTCAGAATGAATATTTCTATTGAAAATTAATTGCGTAACTTTTTGATTTATTTTGCCTAATTGAAAAAATTATTCCAATCAAATGGATAAAACTTCTCTGAAATGCTTTGTAGTTTCAATAAGTTTCGATTTTATGTTTTTTTTTTTTTATGTGAATTGTGGCTTCTTCTTTTTAAAGAGAAACAAATCAAGATAAATTTGCCATTTCAATAAAACCGAAGATTTATCGTAATACTCTTCATATGTGTCTTTTCAAAGAGCTTTTATTATTCTTAGATACATTTTCCAATGCATCGGCCATTAGATTAAGCGTAATGGATAAATGTTGATTTAGATTTTAGAGAATTCAACGTTACTGAATAACGAACCATAACAAATTAGCTTACGAGCCTAGCCTAGGCAAAGATGGCCCTGTATAGTTCAGCAAATGTTTTTATCCCCCTGTACCCAAAGGGTAAAATGGTATATTAAGTTTGTGCGAATGTATGTAACAGGCAGAAGGAGGCAAGATAGACCCTTTAAAGTATATCTATTCTCAATCGGAATTGGAAGGGGGAGTCGAACTAGCTATGTCTGTCTGTCCGTCCGTCCGTCCGTCCGTCCGTCCATCCGTCCGTCCGTCCGTCCGTCCGTCTGTCCGTCTGTCACGCTGTCTGCCGTATGAAAACGATTATTTCGGAGACTATGAGAGGTAGAGCTTTCAAAATTGAAACTTAGACTCTCCTAGGCCGTCAAGTGTGCACTTACAAACGGTTTTTCTCTAGACCCATTTTAAGTAGTACCCCCATACAAATCTACCCCAACATTTTGGGGTTTTGCATAAAACATCATTCTTTTTTGTTCTAGGAAGTTCAAATTTAGTATAAATTATGTCTATGATAGTCCCAATAAAATATCCCAATATGGGTATGACCAACAAAATTTTAGGTATAGCCCCCATACAAATTTACTCCAAAATTTTGGGTTTTTACATAAAAACGTCATTTTTTTTTTTTGTTCTAGAAAATTTAAATTTAGTATAAATTATGTCTATGATAGTCCCAATGAATCAGACCAATATGGGTAGGCCCAACAAAATTTTAGGTATAACCACATTCAAAGATATACCCGATTTCTTAAGTTTTTCTATGAAAATCCATTTCAATGAGGTTTGGTAGTCAAATAGAACCTAACTTAAGGTTCATAAAGATTGGGTACAGGGTATCTTGCAGTCGAGAATACTCGACTTCAGCGTTCTTTCTTGTTTTACTTGGTAAAAGGAGCAGATTTTTATTACAGAAAAAATATTAACTTCGGTTGGACCGAAGCTCATATACCTGTTGTACATAGTAGTCGTGGATAGATTTTCATGTTCGGATATTTTATTAAATTTAATCTTAAACATTTTGAAAATGTTGTTTAAAATCTTAAAAACGTGATTGAATTGAGTTTGTATGGGTTTATATTTAAACGATCCTTGTCGTATTCGTAGTATAGTGTTTTCCAACTTTTTAAATTCCGAAAGTAAATTGGAATAAAACACACTTAGAATTCGAATTTCGATAAAACTTTTTATTTCAAATTAAAGTTTGGTTTATGCCATTTTGTGTGAAATACAACATCATTCAAATGTCCACCTAGGGCTTCCTCGCACACCTTGATCCGGAACAGGTAATTTTCGATGACTTTTCGGCACATATGGGGCGGTACCTCGGCCATAACTTCACGATTGTTGTCTTTCAAATGTTGAAGAGTTTACGGAAAATCGGCATAGACACGGTCTTTCGCATAACCCCACAAAAAAAGTCTAATGGGTTCAAATTGCATGATCTGGACGGCCAATTGGCATCACCAAAACGCGAAATTTTGCGTCCCTCAAATTTCGTTCGCAATATGGCCATGTTCGGTCGTGTTGTGTGGCACGTGGCGCCGTCCTGCTGAAACCACATGTCATCCGTATCCATATCTTCAATTTGTGGCCAAAAAAATCGGTTAACATGCGGCCATAGCGCTCACCATTCACAGTTACCGTCTCGCCGTCGTCATTTTCAAAGAAATACGGCCCGATGACTCCACCAGACCATAATGCGCACCAAACAGTGACTTTTGGCGGATGCAATGGCCTCTCAACAATCACGTGTGGATTTTCTGAGCCCCATATACGGAAATTTTGGGTGTTCACCCTAGCCACCGAGCTCGAAATGTGCCTCATTGCTGAAGAAAATTTGATGCGAAGATTCAGCATTTTGCTGCTGTTGTTCGTTCACCCAATCGACGTATGCCCGACGCATTCCATGGTCACCACGCTCTAATTTTTGTACCAGTTGGACTTTATATGGATGTAGGTGCAAGTCCAAATGCAAAATTCGCCACAATGATGTGTTTGACAATCCCAATTGCTGAGCACGCCGTGGAATCGAAACATTCGGGTCATCCTCCACACTGGCAGCAACAGCAGCAATATTTTCGGCCGAACGCACATTACGATGATGCACAGGTCTCACAATATCCACTACGGATCCAGTTTGTTCGAATTTACGCACTACATTAGCAATTGTGTGCTGTGTAGGCCGTCCATGACGACCAAAATCCGTTCGTAATGCTCGAAAAACATTTACTGGTTTTTCATCATTTTTATAGTATAATTTAACAAAATTAGCACGTTGTGCGATGCTAAAATGGTATAAAATATTGTAAAATGGCAGATATTCAACTAACGATATGATTTGGTTTACAGCTATGTCAAACGGTTGTCAGCGCAGGGCTGCATACTTTCAGAAGACCGAAATGGATGACAGGATAAGTGGTTTTACCCAGATTGGAGTAAAAAAATAAAAAAAATAACTTTTTTCATACAAAAATTTAAAAAGGGTTGTAGGTTTGTAAATGGGGTTATATCTATCAATGGACGTGGCAAAAAAACTTTAGTTGAAAGTTTCAGGTCAATATCATTTAAACTTTTCGAGAAAGATGCTTTGAACCAGACAGACGAACATGGCTAAGTCAATTCTCCTCGGTGAGCTGATCAATAATATATAATATAAATATATAAATATTTCGTGTCACGATGTATATTCGCGACAAACTTCTAAACTATTCAACCGATTTTAATGAAAGTTTGTAGATTTGTTTGTCTTGGTCCAACTTAAAAGATAAGATATATGTCATTTTGAAAAAATGGGCGGCGGGGAGTGGCTCCCATAGAATCTATCATAAATTCATAGAATATTACCGTAACATTTGTAGATGTGTATTTTTATACCCGCCACACATAGTGTGTGCTATTATTTATGAATGTAGTCGTAGACCCTTTAAAGTATATATATTCTTGATCAGCAGGACGAGGCGAGTCGATCTAGCCATGTCCGTCTGTCTGTCTGTCTGTCCATCTGTCCGTCTGTCTGTATTTATGCGATTCATTCGCTTAGTTTTAAAAATATTGATTTGAAACTCGGAACTTAAGCTTTTCTAAGTCCTAAGCAGTTGAAGTGTTAAAATCAATGTGCCACGCCCATTTTAAGGTAAAGCCCGCATACAAACTTACCTTTTTTATGATTTTTTGTATGAAAATAGCTATTATTTATGAATGTAGTCACTCCAAGTTGGGTAAAAATACTTCTAATGTCATCCAAATTCAAATCCAATCCTGCCACGCCCATTTTTAGATATAGCCCCTATACAAACTTATCGCCCCTTGTAGAATTTTTATAAAGATAGGTATTATTTATCAATGTATTCACTTAAAATTGGGTAAAAACACTACTAATGACATCCAATATCAAACCAAGGTGCCACACCCATTTTTAGCTATATCCCCCGTATAAACTTATCGATTTTTTTTTATATTCAAATATATATTTATAAATGTATGTTAGCCACTGATAATCAAACATAAACTATTCAAAGATTCGTGTGACGGGTATTTAAGCTTCGGTTCCAACAAAGTTAACGTTTTTCCTTGTTTTATTTAACCTTAAATGATAGGATATATATCGATTTGGAAGAATGGGCGGTGGGCGTGGATCCATAGAATTTATACATAAATCTTATTTTTACAAATATTTTTTATCGTGAAATGAATCAATTGAAAAATTGGTTGGCGCCCGTGGTTACTTTTTAGCAAGTGATTGATCTTCAGGTATGAAACTCTGTGTACATTAACAATAGGAACGGGAGAAGTATGATCCAATGGTGAAATGGGCGGAGGGCGTGTCCCATATTAGCAATACAAAAATATACTGAAATGTGAACACCCGAGCAAGGCCGGGTACTAAAGCTGATAATACCAGTTCATACTATGTGTTTATTCAGTGATTATTGAAGTTTTACTGCACTTCCTAGAAAAAAATTATCTTTTTCTTTTGTAATATTTACTACGCGCTTCGCTTAATTCCTCGGAGAAATAGTGTGGGGAATTTTGAAGCTCATGATTGGAAGATGTGCAATCATCGATAATTGCAGATTTTTTAAAAATCGTGCGGAGTAGTTAAGCACGATTGCAGAAAATTGATTTTTTTTTTGGTGAAAATTCTTTATTGGGATCTAGGAATATGACAAATTATAAAGATTAATATGCAGTAAAATTGAGAAAATGATAAATGGCTAGTTGCTCAATTATTCCGATTCGTAATGAACGCAAGTATAAACGTCGGCCAATACACGAGCACATTTACGAAAATTGTGTATTATGGAAACGACTGCAAAACTGAGATATTAGTTCGCAAAATGTTGACAGCAGGTAAAAGCTATCGAAACCACCACTGGATCAAAACTCCCCACTTTCCCCCATATTATTAAAAAAAAAAGTTTTGCCATTTCTGAGCACAGTTTTTAAATTTGACAAAGATCGATTCGAAAGCCATCTATAAGATCTTCATCTAAACCTGTTATATCAATATTTTTGTTGTTTTTTTAGTTGCTCTCTTGATATTATTTTATTACATAAATTTCATATGAAAAATTTATATTTTTTATATTGCAAAAATGTAATATTAGCTCACATTTTCTTTACAAATTTCTTTAAGTGTATCCCCTAGAAAATAGCCCACATCCAGCACTAAATAACGGATCGATGCCGCAGCATGAAAGAGGATTTACTAAAACATTCAAAAAAAAAAAAACGGATGGAAAAAAGAAAATATAAATATTCAAACGAATTTACTTGCCAAACCCAAAGAGAAGCAGCTTAAACCGAAAGCGAAAGTTAAGATATTTTTGGAGCAAATTTTCATTTTGATTGTTGTACACGTACTAAACAATGCGGAATGCACTAAAAGCAAAATGAATGCTTAAATTGAAATTATTTAAGTGAAACGAATTAATTTTAAAATCATTTAATTGTCATGGTAAAATTTAAATAAAAATCTAAAATTCAAATAAGTGAGGCATCTGTAGGACTAACAAATAAGGTAGATAATCATATTATGAAAGGTGATGTCAAGCGGAACGCTGGTACCTTACAATCGACACATACCAAATCGACACACACCACCAATTCGTGGACAACAAAGCCGCTTTCGACATGCCAATATGATCAAAGTTCTACGAGACACTGACTAAACTTTGTATTTCAGCTAAGATCGTTTGCCTCTTTATGATGACGCTAACAAATGCCCAAAGCGTTGTCAGAGTGGGTAAAAATAGCACCGAACTTTTCGATACCAAGATAGGATTTAGACAGAGCAATGTGTTGTCGTACGACTTCTTCAATCGCCCGATGGAATATTTATATATATCTGGGAGAATGGAGAATTTCAACTTCGAGTTTGTAGAAAGCTTTATCTACTTAGAATCAGAGGCATCCAAGGCCAATGACGAAGAATTGAACTTGAACATAGGGTTTAACAAACTTGCTTTAAATAATATTGAGTGAGCTCATAAAGCTATGAAATTTCTCGATACCAAAGTTCAATAATAGCTAAAGATAAAATGAGTAAAACTTCTTTACAGTCTCAAAGCAATTAAAGGTGCTTTATGATAACAAACGAAATTTGATATCGGCATTCTTCCAGAAAATAGTGGTTCAGCCATGTTCGACAGAACTATAGTTGGCTAGAGAAAAACTGCTTATATCGTAAGTAAACGCTTGACGGTTCGGAAGACATTAATTTTTAAGTTTGATGGCCTTATCATTTCTAGTTTATGAGATCGTTTGTTTCATAAGGCGTGAGGTAGGAAAGACAGACGGAAAAATTTATATAGCTAGATTGACCCAGCTTTCGAAGTTCTTCTATATTTTTTATGGGATCTATTCTGCATCCATTTGCATAAACTTGTACCCTTCCGATATAGGTTCAATAAATACAGAATTTCTTAGATTACAATTTCTTTATTATTTATTACAAATTCTTCATATTTTTGGTTCACATGTTTCTTTCTGTTTCGGATCGTAGAT
>JAEIFJ010000354.1:0-28166 GCA_018903435.1 Leucophenga varia | reverse complement strand
TACAAACTTACCGCCCATTCTCGAATTTTGTATTAAAATAGGTATTATTTATAAAACTATTTACTCAAATTTGGGTAAAAACACTTCTAATGACATCCAATATCAAAACCAAGGTGCCACGCCCATTTTTAGCTATAGTCCCCATACAAACTTACCGCCCAATTTTCGAGTTTTTGTATTAAAATAGGTATTATTTATGAAACTATTCACTCAAAACCAAGGTGCCACGCCCATTTTTAACTATAAAACCCACTACAAACTTATTGATTATTTTCGAACATTTGTATGAAAAAGTAATTATTTCCAAATATATATTTATAAATGTATATAAGCCACTTATGATCACACATAAACTATTCAAAGATTCGTGTGACGGGTATTTAAGCTTCGGTTCCACCGAAGTTAACGTTTCTCCTTGTTTTGATTCATTTTGTGATTTATGTAGTGTTCCCTATCCTAGTACCAGTCTCTATTGTATGTCAGTGTTTCTAGCTTTATTTTCAGGGAACATTAGCATACAAAAAAAATAGAATAATTTGATAAACTTTTCATATATTAAAGACCAACACTTGGGTTTGTGCTTAATTGTTGTGAATTAAACGTACAAAGCTTGAAAACATCCTGACAAAAAATTATTTTTAATATACTAATTAAAAAAGTAAATAAATTTTGATAGACATGTATGGGGGTTATACCCAAAATTAGTTTGATTTGAAAAATTTTGGATAATTTTATTGGAACAGCCGGAATTGCGGAGGATAACTCGTGGATTTTGCACGACGACAACGCACCATCTCATCGAGAAACTCAATTAATATCATGGAACAGATTCTCCAGATTTGGCTCCCTGTGACTTTTTCCTGCTCCCAAAACTAAAATTGTTTTGATTCGAGCAATGGCATTAAAAAGAATTAGCCGAAGGAGCTGAAGGCCAAAACTCCGGAGGCCTATGAGCGGGCCATGGTAGATTGGGTTAGCCGTTAAAATCGTTGTTTAGCTCAAATGGAGTCTATTTTAAAGGCGTCACAAAATATTCCCGATGATTCAATTGAAAAAGGTTTTTTTTTTTTTATTAATTTCCGGGTACATATTTTATAGAATGTATGTGGTAAAACTTCGAGAAGAGATTGATGGTGAATGTTCCGACACATACAAGGATCATACATACATAGGATCATATTTGAAGTGCTTCTACCCAATTTTGAGTAAGTGTATTCATAATAGAGATGGTTTTCGGGACGGGAATCCCGTGGCTTCCGCTGGATCCCACTTACTTTTAATAATAAAAACCCAAATATTTGTTTGATTTATTAATCAAAAAGCTTAAAACTAAACAGTGCAATACTTTATACAAATTTTAGCTTTGTACTTAAATGTTATCTAAGCCCAATGTTATCTAATTCCACGCCCATCTCTATTTCATAACCAAACTTTTTCGACAAAAAAAACTCGACTGGGCTCGATCCAGACTGGGGACTCTATTGGAAAGTAAACTCCAGAAAAATTTTATGTTTTTGGGTTTGGAACCAAATCGGTTGCATTTAAGAATTCAAAATCGGAAAATGTGGCTGTTGGGGTGAGGGACCCCTCTAACTGTAAGAAACAGTGCTAGAACGGAAATTGTTGGACAGTATAAGTTTCTAATATGGTGGCTCTTTCTCTTATAGACTCCGAGATAATCGTTTTCATAAGACTGACAACAGGTCAGATAGACAGACATAGCTATATCGAGTTCGCATAGTCTAGTCAGGGACTGATCAGTTTAATGACGATTAACTGAACCATTAATTTTATGCTCTAGTCAGATACTTTCAGGTCACAGGTAAGTTAGAGTGATATCCTACATACATCCATTTTATTAACAATTGCCAGAAAGGTTGACGTGGAACGTGCGATTGACCATGCGTTAGATCTAGTCCTAAAAAAATTCGTATCATCCAGTGTTTGTCCTGATACGTCTCTTCGATGACGAAGCAAAGTGATGACGAAATATTAATACAAAAATACATCATTTCAAACATCAAATTCTAATATTATTAATTTATATAATTATGCAAATATCATTTTGCACTATTTTCAAAGCATTTTAATATAATACAGCAGCAAATAAAGCAACAGCGTTTTTAGGATGATACTTAACAATACCTTAACTTAACTGGTGCTCTCACTTTTCTAGAACTTAATTAGTTAAGACCAATTTAAATGAAGAAAATATCTCAAAATGCTAACACCGCTACGCTTCAGCAATAAGGCCCACTTTCAATTTCTTGCGGCAGCGCCCCGTTTCCTAAGCTTTGAGGCGAAAATCCAGTGAAAAATAATATCTGCTGATGCCGCTGATGATGTCGCTAATTCAAAACCGGAAAAGCTTTTAACCAATTTACATAATTTACTAAAGAGCAGCAGCAGCAGCAGTACAAACGATATCCGGCCAATGGCGAACGATAAACGAGAATAAGCAATGAGAAAGAAAGGCGATGGCGTCTACACTATGCTTCAATAAGTTTCTTGGACTGAGTTGAATTTTTTTTGTTGTTGTTGGTTTTTGCACAGCTAAAGCCGTATTTGAATGTTTTTCTTTTTTGATATTTATAGTTGAAGTTGAAAGAGGAAAACGACGAGGACAACGACAAAAGGATGACGTCGCGACATCTTTAAAGAAATTAATTAATGAAATGTTGATTAACTTTTGCCAGCAAAGCGAAAGAAAAGTCGTATTTGGTGCAAAGTCGAGATGAAGCAGAACTACGACTAGGACAAATATTTCAAAGTAGACACTGCGGCAGTGCAAGATTTATGTCGCGGCATTTATAACGACAAAAAAAAAATAAAGAGAAAGAAAACTTTCGCTAAAAATGGCGTCACTCTATATAAACAGCGAATGAAGATTAAATGGAAGGGGTCTATAAAAAATTTGTTACTGAAAGGGTTGAGTGAATCGCTACTACCGCTACCGCTGCTGCTGCCAAGTAAACAACTTCCGTTGCTATTCAAAAAAAAAAAAAAAAAGGGCTGAGATGATTTTATACTATCCGCAAAAATTATATGCACTAAAGATATTTATTTTCTTGTATTATAATAGTGTAATGGGTCGCTTAGCTATATTGCTTGGGTGTTTTTCTTTCCAAAGCAGTGGGCGTACTTGCCTAATTAGCGTAAATGTGCAAAGTGGCATTTGGAAAATTGTATTTTCACTTTTAAATCGTATTTAGCATTCGCTGTGATTAATCATTGATGCTTAAGAGAGTTAGTATGCATGAAGAATCTTTGATGGGTGTACTGGAGACTTGGAGAAATGGAGTTAAAAGTCATCATGCGGATATTTGGTCATTGATTAATGATTTATGCGTATAAATTGTGAATAACGTTGACTTTAGAGTTAATTGAAGTTGCTACCAGGTGTGTTTTGAAACATTAAAAGTTTAAGTAAATTTAATTGATATTTTTTTTGTATATGCTGGGGTATTATTCACTTAATTTTACAATTTGTTATCGAAAGCAAATTATTAACTTTTACTGCCACCATTAAACGTAATCTTGAAAAAACTGGAAGTAAAAGGTTAAACGCATTAAAAGTTATTTGGACCACCCTACTCCCCATGCAAACTTACATCCCATTAATTAATTTTTTAAGAAAATTTTTGTCATATATCGTACATTTATCTGTTATTCTCCTATATCTATTACCCCTGGATCTCATAGCGAAAGAACTGGCAGTAAACACAGCTATGAGAGTTAGGGAGACAGCAGGATGGTTCAATTACAACTAGAGTACAATGGGCAGACCTAACACATTATGAAACCAATACCATAAATATCTACACAGACGGGTCCAATCTCGCAGGAAGGGTAGGAGGAGGTTTTTTTTCCAGGACCTGAAGATTAGAGAATCTTTCAGACTTTCCGATTGCTGCAGCGTTTTTCAAACTGAAATGATCGCTTTACACGAAGCCATTCATTATTTAGGGCACCGCTCAGGTTGTAGGCAAAAAACACACATCTTTTCGGAGTGTCAGGCTACCCTAAAAGCACTTGACTCTTACAATAACACATTCAAAACTATCTCCCAGTGCCGCACATCTCTTATCGAGATGGCTGAGCAATGGGATATTTGCCTCACATGGGTTCCGGGTCACCAAGATATATTTGGTAATTGCAAAGCAGATAGATTGGCCAGAGAAGGATCAAACTCCATTATTCCTCCTGGGAGGACTTCGAGGAATTCCCATTGCCTCTGAAGCTGCGAGTGAAAGAGGAAATAATCAAAATGGCAGAGACTAGTTGGACCACAAATCCCAAATAAAATCTTAAAACATAGCACTAAACTAACAGCCCAACTCTTGCGCCATAATAATTGGTTTGCACTCTCACGGGTCACAGCCTGGTGGGAAGACATGCCGTCCGACTGGGGGTAGCATCAAATGACTTCTGTAGGAGCTGTAGAAACGAGGAAGAGGAGGAGACAGTAAAACATTTTCTCTGCCACTGCCCAGCCCTTGGGAGAATAAAGTTTACCGTACTTGGTAGGCCATTTCTTGATAGTAACAAACATGGGGTAATATTAGACCCTTAATGTCAAGAGTTGGGTTGTATCGGAGTTTGTCTATTATATCATATATAAGCTATTTAAATTTTGTGTGATAGTTGTGTGCTTAAAATTTAAAACTTAAAAATTAGTTTAAGCCTGCCTGTCATATCGATTACATTAAAAACAAAATGGCGGCAAACTTGATTTTCAATTTTCTCCTTTTTTCACAAAATTATTTTATACTTATATTGTGATTCACTCAAAAATATTAAAAAGAATATAACCATCTATTTTTCTTTTTAAAAAAATATAATTAAACATAGCACGTGCGCATGTCCTAGATACTTTACAATTGAAATGACATCCCTCTTTGCAACTTTTGTGTAAACAATAAATAATACAAATAATTTAGCGCTACAAATTATGCCCATTATTGTACTATGTTGCATATAATACATTTTATCTTTTTTCTTTAGACTATGAAAATGCCAAGAAAAAAATCCTCAAAAAAATTTATTTACCAAGCAGTACACAATAACGGAAAAAAAACAAATATTACAATTTTTTTTTTTTGTATTTCAAAAAGAATGAATTACTTTTAAGCCAAAAACGATAAAAGAAAAGCATGTTGCCTCAATATTTATTTTGGATAAATTTGCAAATGGAGCATTGCGAAAATAAACACATTTTCATATTGCAAGGACTCGAATCCAAAAGAAGTAAAAAAAAAAAAAAACCAAAAACAAAATTATAAAGCGAAATGTATTACGTATGAGTAATATTTTTTCATTGCTCTTCATTTTTTCTCTCGCTCTTTTATTACAGTCAAAATGTAAGATGAAAATTTTCAATTTGTATCGAGAACGAGAAAAATATCAGCCCAACCTACTAAAAAAAAAGAGGTAAAGCGTTTTTTTTTCTTTTTTTTTTTTTTTTTTTTTTTTTTTTTAAGCCATGAAAAGAGTTGTGGGTGTTGCCCATAGGCGGCTGTTGAAATTGCTTTCCATGTGAACGCAGTTAAGTACGCAGCATACATTTAACTTGCAAAAATCCTTCACAGTCGTATTATTTTTCCGGTATATTTTCTTTTCTTATTCCGCGCTGCTTTTAAATCGATTTCCATTTTATTGCCAAATAATGTTTTTCCTGTGTAGATTGTGTGTGTCATGTTATTTATAGTCGCCGTTGTCGAAAAGAGACAGACAGACAGAGTGCAATGGGGTCAGAACAACAACAATTCGATTCGATTCGTTTCGAATGTAAGTAAGTATGATGCGATGTGTTTAGAGGTATGTGACGCAGACTACGACGACATTAGTCGCCTGCTTTTTTAGTCACACAAATGGATGCCATTTGTGTCTCAAGGCAAATACTTATTTCCTACAACCAAGTTCTTTTTTTTTTTACCATTTTGGCTGGTTGTACAAATGTCTTTTACGTATTTTGTGAATTGCTCTATCCGCCTCGCCTTTTCAAAATGTTTTATTGGACAACAATTTTTCACAATTTACAATCAAGTGGCAATCAGGTGCAAGCAATGGTTTGGAATTGTTTGCATTCGATTTTTGAATGAGTTCAAAGGTGTTGTGTCGAATATTATTTTTCAGTTACAGCTGCTGATTTTGATAATGTGATTACGACTTCTTCTTTATGTCATTTAATTTATATAACTTAAGCTGACCAAAATGGATGTAAAATTTAATACGCTTAATAATGTTAGATTGGAATCACTTTGATTGTGTGGCATGCTTAAAAATTATTTAGAATATTGAATGGAGATTTGAGTTAATATAGGTATTTTATTTTATAAGATTGATTGTTGAATGGGTAAAAAAAAAAAAAAAAAAACTCCGGAGCGAGCTAAAAACGTTAAACTCGTCAAGATGAAACCGGGAAAATAATAGTCTTAGGTAAGATAGCTACACGCGTAAAACGATTCTTAAAAAATTTTCAAAGTAGTGTTTTTGAAAATATCATATTTTCGAAAGTATTGGTTTTTTATTAAAAATTTCGGCAATATAGTAAATTTAAAACTGTTTAATCTTATATTAAAAGAAAAAAGTTTAAAATTTTTACGACTCTAAAAAAATTTTTTAAATTTCATTTTCTTTCATATAACGACTCTTTTTTTTAACCTTTAAAAAAAAAAGCAAACTTATGAAGTCTTAGGTATTTGAGATAGTTTCAAATAAAGGATTCAAAAATAATCGATTAAAAAGTTTTCAGAAATTACTATAAGGGTTATAATATACTTGAAGACGCTAACAAACGTACGTGTTTGTTGAAAATATCAATGGGATTTAGACAAAAAACCGACTACATGAACACGACAAACAAAAATCAAGTTACATCGTTCGCCTCTGTATGACGACGCTGACAAACAAAAGCGTTGTCAGGATCGATTAAAACCCTCTCCGACCCCTTTGACACCAAGTAAGGCTTCAGACAAGGCGAAGCGTTCATGGTTAGATTGCCTTGTCTTGTCGCCGCTTACAAATATAGCAACAGGCAGAGGGGCAGAATTTACCATATAAAGATAACGGTATATAAAGTTTGTGTTCAGTATGTATTAGGTCCCTCTGTTTGTCCATCTGTCTGCCGCAAACAAACGGTTTCTCTCGGAGAGCCATTATTTTTTTCGTACCCCTTTTTTAAGTGTAATAAAGTAACTCCCAACAAAATATTCCAATTTGAATAAGACAAAACAAAAAACAAACTTAACATCGGTAGAACCGAAGCTTAAATACCCGTCACACGAATCTTCAAAGAGTTTATGTGTAATCATCAGTGGTCATCCAAGTATACACACAATATTAATTTTAAATTTTGAGCTAAAAATACAGATATGTATGGGAACAACATATTTCTCGAAAATATCTGGAAATGGCCGGTAAGTTTGTATGGAAGAAAACACCTAAAAATGGGCGTGGCACCATGATATTGGAAGAGTTTTTACCCAATATGGAGTAAATACATGAATAAATAATAACCATTTTAATACAAAAATTCGAAAATGGCCACAAAATTTGTATGGGGGCTATACCAAAAAAAGGGGCGTGGCACATCTGATTTGACATTGAATGACATTAGAATGTTTTTACCCAAATTGGAGTGAATATATGCATAAATAATAACTATTTTTCATACAAAAAATCGGAAAAAACGGAAAGTTTATATGGGGGCTATGCCTAAAAAGGGGCGTGGCATCTTGATTTTGACACTGGATGACAAAAGAAATGTTTTTACACAATTGGGAGCGAATACATTCAAAAATAATTACAATTTTTATACAAAAAATCGGGGAAAAACGGTTAGTTTGTATGGGGGCTATACCTAAAAATGGGCGTGGCACTCTAATTCTCGAACTCATAATAGTCGTTGCCGAGAAAAAGCTTAAGTTCCAAATTGCGCCTTAATATCTTTATATCTTCAACAAAAAGATGCCTAGAAATATACAAACAGAAAGAAAAACGGACCGACAGACGGACAGACGGACATGGCTAGATCGATTCGTCTCGTCGAGCTGATCAAGAATATACTTCGATTAATTATTATAATAATGAATTTATTATAATAATGAAATCTATTTGGTTTTTGCATTTTAGATGATCCAGTCCAGAGATATGGTGCTCACCGCAAAGAGGCCTTTTTTTTGCGGACCTCTGCAAAATTGGCTATATCAACGTTCCCGATAATTATTTTTGGCAATAAAAAATAAGTGAATATAGTTTAAGGTTGTCATAATATACCTGCCAAGTTTTAAATCAATAAACCAAATAGTTTGCTTAGAAAAAATTCTTGAAAAATTCCTTTTTTTTTCGACCTCCTAACTGTATATAACCCCTTAAGGTACATAATAATTGGTTACAGGGTAACTCGTAGCGTTCTTTTTTGTTTTCGATAACGCTTGACTCATCAAAATGCCTCAAAGAGTATAAGCATGGAATAACATTTTAAGTAATTTTCCTAAAGGATCATATAGATTGGGTATTTCGCAATCGAGCTTACTCGATTGAAGCGCTCATTTTTCTTCTTGTGTTATTTCATATTTTCATTCAATTTACGCTTATGTTTATACATTTCATTTGTTTTTTTTTATTTGCATAAAACGAAATAAACATAGCTTCTGAAATTTAATAAAGAAAATTTATGGCACTTACCAAAATATATAAGTCAAATCACAAATGTTCTCTAAACGATGAATTTCGACTTCCGCAATCAGAAAACCACCTTAGCACTTTTTTTTTGATTTTTTTTTTTTTTTGTTTCGTTTATTGTTCACAACTTCACGACTATTTCCGGTTTACTGTGTTGTTTTTCTTTTGCTTCGTTTATTTTGTGATATGTTTTATTGCTATTATCCTGTTTACCCGATACATACGCACACATACGCATTTATAGCAAAAAAAAAATAAAAAAAAAAAACGCATATGTGCGCGAATTGTGTGCGAATTAGCTGCGCTACTTGAGTGTGTGTTTTTGCAAGTGTGTGTGTGTGTGTGTGTGTGCTTCGAAGCAAACAACATTTTCAGAACAATATGCCAAGCAAAACAATAGCATTGCTAAGTACAATTGAATTTTTTCGCATTTAGGGTGAATTTATCCGATTTTATATTTCGAGGGTTAATATAATATTTTCGCTTTTTGTCAAGTGGCATAAACTATTTGGGCGGCGGAGAGGTAAAAGACGCAAGTGCTGAATAGTGGAAGTGGCATAATATTGACCAAATTGCCAGCAGCAGCATTGGCTTTTATTAACGTTTATGCTTGTTATTCCATTCACTACAAATATGAAAGAAAAAAATCGCTGCGTATACGTAATTTTTAATACATATTGCGTATACGTAATATATTCAGTTAGTGCTCTATTTTTTTCTTATGTCTATTTTTATTTTCGCTGTCACACACTGCATTAGTTGATTTGTTTGTGCTTTTCACTGTCAACTAGAAGCGAGGATAGTGCTTAGGGTTGAAAGCATTTGAATATATAAAATAACATTGTCATATTTTTTTACAAATGTTTGTGAAAGTCTTTTTCCAAAAACATAAAAATTTATTTATATGAATATGAAGCAAAAGTGTATGTAGCTTGTCAGCTGGCATTAATGTGCTGCAAAAGGGTTTAAGCAGCAAAATTGTTTGCTTTAAATCTTTTACTTAAAGTTACACAAATAGCAAAGTAATATAAATTACTTTTGTTTAAGAAAATTTGTTTTATTTCAAGCAAAAAAAAAAAAAAAAAAAAATCAACGACCACAAGGCTGGTTAATAACTAACTCTGGTAATGCGATGCTGACGCTTTGTAAGGGGCCAAATGATTCATATTGTAATTTATGACTTTGTATCTATTCTGAACACTTTCTTGAGTAGCTACACAGAATGCTTTCTAGTATCATTTTGCAGGCAGGCGTCTAAATTGTGTGTGTGTGTGTGTGCGACTACAACTACAATAGACAACGGCATCTACTTTACTATTTTGCAGTAGCAGCTTTCCGGCAGCATTTTCCGCTTTCCGTTTGCATTATACTTCAGTCGCGCATTGTGTCATTGCGTTCGTTCGTTCGTTGGTTGCCTTGACTTGTCTGGTTGACTGAAAATTGTAAAATTGGTGAAATATAAAACTTTCCGCTGCATAACGAGCTAACGATGCGGAAACCTGAAGAAAGTTATGTTATCAATTTCATGAGCAACAAATAAATTTGAATTTATCACGGGGCCATATAAATGCAGAGCAGCAGCAGCACACCAGTTCTGAAAATCTCATGAAGAGAAATTCTCAAAGTGAGAAAGAGTAAACACCTTCACTACGAATACTACACTTCTACGCCCACTGTAAATACCATTAAATTAATGTGCTGCTGGATTATTGTGATAAATGGTCACAAGAAAATTTTTAGTTTTCAGTTTTAGTTCAGCACTAGCTTTCAATTTTTTTTTTTGGCTTTTATACTTGTACTATTTTCATATAAAATCGGATTCACTTTAGTAATTTTATGCATATTTTTATTAGAAAGGCGCTTGTGTGTCTAAGGGGGCAGTATTATAAAAAATTTGGACATTTTATTTATTTAAAGATTAGTAAGAACTTTGCAGCGTCCAAATTTATTTTAATAAATAAAAAAGAATTCTATAGACGCACCTTTTCAGCTGCAATTGATTGATCGCTTCCTACTTTTCAATCGGTTATATAAAAAATTCTTAACTGTTACTACTTTTTTATATCAAAAATCATTCTAACTCTTTCAACTGCAATATTTTGCAATATAAATATCAAAAGTTTTGTGCAAAGAAATACATCTTTTGTGGCTACTGCTACTTCTATTGGTAACAGAATCAATTTCCGCTAAGAAATTCAATTTCCGAAGGCAATAACTACAGCAAAAGTGTCAAAAGCAATGCTAAATTAAATATGAAAAAAAAAAAAAATAAATAAATAAAAAGAAAAAAAGGGTTAACTTTGATTAAACCGAAGTTTATATACCTGTCACACAACATTTGTCGTGGATAGATCTTTGTGTTCAGCATTTTGTATTAAATTTTATCTTAAAATACTTAACAAACGTTCTCAAAAATATGAAAATCAATTAGTTTTAAACCGAAGATTTGACTTGTTCTAAGAAACACTTGTGCCATATTTGAAGCCATTGGAATGTACAAGAACTTCACAAAAAAGTTTGTGTGTGGGCTTAACCTAAAAGCTGGCGTGCCATATTGATTTTAACACACAACGTACACAGGACCTAGAAAAGCTTAAGTTCAAAATTTCAGCTCAATCTCTTTAAAACTGAGCACAGTAACAAACACAGGCGGACAGACAGCGACGGACATTGCTACATCGACGCATCTCGTCTTTCTGTTCAAAAATATATAAATACTTTAAAGGATCCACCATGTCTCCTTTAATGCGTTTCCTTTAAACGTTCCAAAAATCTGAATATATCTGATTTTATTTGGTTTGATTTATTGTTTCGAGATTCCTAGTGTTACAAGTTATGAACTTATAAGATAATGCACTAGTCACCACATAAAAAAAATTAAGATTAATAGAAAAAATTAAAAAAAAAGAATAGATAAATAAGTAATAATAATGATAATACAAATATAATGAATTAGTTCAAATAAACTAAGTCATAAATGTAAATTTAAGGTTCATTAATTTAATTTTAAACATAGTGAAAGTTGGTGCCGAACCGATGGAGGTTTTAAGTGGTTACCATGTTGACCGACTGTGCCTTGACTCACAGCCAGGGAGTAGTCAGAACAATCATACTTTGCAAAGGGGCACATAAAATAGCTAAATAGCTGCAAAGACGAACTGCATATATAAGAATTGTTTCAGCGCGCTAGTTGATATCTCAGGTGACAATATACAGTGTTCTTCTGGATTGAGTAAATTTTAAATATTAGTACAAATAGGAGGGCACTTTGGTATGTTTAATATTATGTATATAAATTAGAGTTCTTAGATCTATCCAAGATCTCATTGAGAGCCCTTAAATTTGCCCTGCAGCTTGGGTTATTCCTACTCTTCGACCTATTGCATGAAAGTATCTCGCTATAATATTAAAGGCTACTTTAAATCTCTGCTGGCTCTCAGCTCTACAGTTACTAAATACTTCAACATTATAGAAAAGGGTTGGTAACAAATATATTTTTGCGCTAAGGAGTCTTAGTTTTGGAGGTATATGGAATAGTGGTACCCACAATGATCTTAGCAGACCATAAACCTTTCCTGTTGATTGGCTAATGTGATCATCCCAAATAAGGTTTTTGTTGAAAGTAAATCCAAGGTTATTAGCGCTCTCGACATAGTCAATTTTGCAATTTTCGATTTTGAATTTTATTGAACTATGTTGTGTTTAATTTCTTATAAAAAATCACTACACACTACCATTTCTCTTAGCCTATTCATTAAAAAGCTATTACATACCTGAATACACTTATTAATACGACTTAAAGGACGACACACATACAACTGAACATCATCGGCATACAAATGCACTTAACTATTACCAAGCTCACTGGGCAGATCATTTTACATAAAGACTAAATAAAAGAGGTCAAGTACCGATCCCCGAGGAACACCATATTTAGTTGGTACAAATGACGAAGCATCAGAGGGTGTAACAACAGATTGTCGCCTTCCACTGAGATACGAGCATATAAAATTTGTGGCTGTGGTCAAAAAGCTATAAAACCGATTTAATTTGGTTAAGAGTATTTCATTGTTTTCCGTATCGAATGCTTTGCTGTGTTCAAGAAGTGTAAGAAAAGTTACATTATTATTGTCCATATTTATCCGAATGTCCTCAGTCATTTTGACAATTGCTGAAGTACATTTTTCCTATTTTTCCTGTGAGTGTTTTTCTAAGAACAAATTAATTGGATCTGCTATTAACTGTTCAAAGACTTTTGCCAAGTACGACAGAATTAAAATTGGCCCATAATCGTTGTTAGCTTTAGGTTTAGGCGTCATTTTAGCCTTTTTTCCAGTTATCAGGAAACTTGGAAGTTGTGAGTGCAGTATTAAATATATATATGTGATAAATTTGAGTATTTCAGATCAATCACATTACGAGTATGTCTGACAGGTTTAAAAAAAACAATAGCCAATGACGACAGAAAATATTTAAAAAAATACGACTTAAAAGATATTTAATATATTTCTATTTGTCAAAATTTTTACCTTAGCTAATTTTTCTTTTCAAGCTAATTTGTTTAATATTCAAAGAACTTCAAAGCATGTACACAAGTGCCTGCCAAAGCCAATGCTTCACTTTGCGTTTATCAGAGAATTTCGTATTCATTGTCAATTAATAATTTTTGCACAAATCTCGTTTACAAATCTCGAATAGCACGAAAAAACGGCAACGGAGGCAATAAATTTCAACGTAGTTAAATGTAACAATAAGAAAAATAATTAAAAGTGCTGAAGACGTGAATTAAGGCTGATAGGAAGAAAGGATACGGACAACATTTGAGCGTTGAGCCATGAAAAATTATCAAAAAAAACAAAAACAGAAAAAGCGAAAAATTTGTATTCGAATAGGCACTAAAGTCGACATTAACCGTACACAAGGAGCGACAGCGATAGTCCTTGCAACAAAAATAAAATAAAGCAAATGGGCAGGAAGTACAAGAACAACAACAACAATTGCTATAAAACAACAACAAGATAGTGGGCAAATAAACAAACGAACCAAAGAACGAGCGAACGAGCGAGGAGGAAAGTTGGTTCACTTGTCAGGCAGTTAATCTAACACATCAAGGCAAAGCTTGAGCAAATTTTTTTTTTTTTGTGGGGTGGGTTAGCGGGTAGCGGATAAGCAGTACACAGGTGCAATTAAGAATTTTGCACGGAAGTTGTATAACCGCCCCTTCAATACCGCCACACAACTTTACCAACAACGAGAGAACTAAACGGAATGAACGGAACCAGTCAGCCAACATTGCTTACTGTAATGGCTGCTGCTGCCGCTACACCGCCACACCGTCACACCGCCACATCGTCAGCACGCAGCACAGCCATGAAACGCTCACACTTTACCTTGCATTTTTCTATCTCTTTCTACAAGGATTCGCGTGCCATTAAGATTTGTTGTTTGAATACGTTTGTGTTTCATTTAGCTTAGCTAAACGAAGCGCGTACCGAATGAAGTGCAGTGCATGAAGAGAGACATGAAAGAGGCAACGACGCAACGCAACGCTAAGAACTCACAGCAATTATTTACTTGCGCTTAAAGCTAAAAGGCTTTAATTGCGCGATTATTTGTCTTCTTCATTAGGCGAAAAACCGCAAATCGTAAGCAAAGCAAGCTGGCAATGTAAAGTAACTCACAACTTGATTTGACTGGAAGGATTAAACAATGAGACAAAGTGCCAGCTGTTTGTATGCAGCTGATTTTGAATTTCATTTGTTCAGGTTTAATTTATTGTTTAATTCTAGTTAAAGTGAGACACACACAGTTCATTTTCGTCATTTTGCATATTTAAGGCACACTATTTCTTACCTTTTTATAGATAGAATTATTTTTTACGTTAGCTTACTAAGAGTATCTATACTACTATGCACGTGTAAAACTATATTTTTGTGATGTTACAGATTTAATGATAAGCTTTAAACTGGTTATTATTTTATTATTTTGATGTAATAATATGATAAAACTAATATTTAAAAAATATTGCTTTACCAGTGACCTGTTGCGTGGTGCATTTTTCTTTATATTTTGATTTAAGTTATAGAAAGTAGGTGATCCCCATCTCGCCCTCAAATGAAACATGTTTTTTAATATTAGTAAATGTGTTCGAAGTCTATATTTTTATTTTCAGCTGCCACTTTTTGCCCCTCTATGTGTTATTTGTGTTATTCCACCCAGCATATTTTGTGTTATCTTGCTTATACGAACGTGGACCTACTTGGTTATATGCCTACATTCGATTCTTTTAATATTTTCTTCACGTTTCTTATAGTCTTGAAATAAAACAACGGCAAATGAGGAGTTTAAATGTTGACTCAGCAAAAGACACCAGGTGTAGTGGATCTTCAAATGATGGAAATAACTAACAAAAAAAACACTCTAATTGAATCCCAATTGGCAACATCTGCTGAAAGCCTTAACTGGAATAAAATAAAAAAAATGTGTAAAAAATTTTGATAAATTTGCGCTAAATATTGCTAGAGAGCTAACATCATACGCGAAAGAGCTCACGAGTCGATGGTGAATTTTTTCACAGTGATTTAAAAATCGCAATGTAGCACTGTGAATGAAATTTGTGATTTGCGATTATTTTGTTCCTCACTTATCGGCGATTTTATATATCGCTCTTCACGATCAGTGTAAGTGCTTCATTTAACAGTGATTGGTGATTGGTGATTGGTGCTTTTATCATTCCTCGCGTATCGTTCATATTTGCTTGAACACCGAACCTGTACAAATTTGTTGGTACAATCCAGTCAATTGATTCGTCAAAACATGCAATTCACTGCAAGCGCGGTGAAATGTGATATTTTTTATACAAAAAAGTGAAAAATACAACTGAATGCAAAATGTTTTCTGCCAAACTGTCGTTCAAAAGAAGTGTGACTAACTTAAACCGGCAATTGCAAAGGAAACAACCAAAAACGCAATATTTTTTCCGCAAATGTTATTTGGTGTGCAATTTAAATATTCACAATAAAAAGAGTGTTTTATTTTTCAACGAATTAAGACAAAGTCGGATTGTTGTGTAGGTTCAGCGAAACAGTTCAGTATGTGGCAATTTTGTGTATCACTCTACGCGAACAGTGAACCTGCTCAGTAAACGCTGCTTGCGTTTTTTCCTTTTTGCAGCCACTGTGATTTTCAAGTTGCAGTTTCCTTTCATATTCATTTTAAATCAAAGATTTTTACGTTCCTAGAATTCCTGAGTATAATGATTAATCCAAGAAAATTTGTTGAATTTATACCAGAAAATTCAAGTTCCAAACTTTTACTAAAACCATTTATTTTCTCTTTATAACAATTTTCAATTAAGGAAAAATACTAGTAATTTACTTTACCTACACACTGTCAAAGTGTTATAAAATGAAAAAAAAACTATTTTTGTTTTTCAACAAAAATTTCTTAATTTTATCAAAGCAAACCATAGCCATGAGTAAAAAGAAAATTTATGATAAACTAAACTTTCGTGCACACCTAAAAAAAAAAAAAGAAAAGTTGCAACAACTTTGTTTTTCCAATAATTCACACAGCAAACCAACAATTAAAGCGCACTATTTTATAAAGACAAAAACACAAACGGGTGTGCGAAACATTGTTGCTAGAGAAAATTTGAATAATTAAAGCGCTACAAGGCGATAAAATGCAAAACCATACGGTTTCTTAATGCATACATATGTATAGATACTAAGTATAATATTAATTTCGTTGAAAACGAATTATTTATACACAACACATGCAACTGCGAGTTGGGCAGAGTGCTTATTGCGTAGCATGTGCGTGAAGGCTATGCATTTTGCATGCGTTGAAGTCGGCATATGCTGCTTCGTCAGCTGGAAAACGATGAATGTTTGGTTGTTGAGATTTTGTGTTGCTTGCTGCTTGCTGCTACTACACACACAAGCGCAATATATGATTATGCCCATCGCTGGTTTGTATTTCTGAGAATCTAAAAAACTCTAAAGCCATATTTCGAACTTTAAAGCCAGTTAAAAGTAAAAAGTCTTTAAATGTTGTTATCTTATGCAAGTTCTATGAACGAGTGTGAATGCAATGGAATGTCTATGCCATTCTAGCACTATTTACACTACTACTATACCTGCATTTTCATTGGTAGTAGTGTGTGTGTGTGTTCATTTCAAACGAATTCGCGCGCGAAATTAAAGTGAAGTTTGTTTTGCTATACTTTCATCGTTTTCCTATTTTTTTTTTTTTTTTTTTTTTGTAAAATACACAAAAGGAGCAAAAGTTTTTCGTTTCCGCGCTGCAATCAACTTGCTGAGTCAGCTACATAGTCAGGCAGACAGACAGACAGACAGACACATTGACGCGTATACACTGGCAGGACGTTGTAACGATTTAACTAGGGAGCTCATTCTTATTTTATACAAAGACAATCTATTAGAAACGTTTGACTACGAGACCGACTCTAAGCAAGGAGTCAAAGATACATACACACTTACACATTTGAAATCAAGGTAAAACTTTGTGCGTGACTGGCGGTATTTAAAGCCGCCGGAAGCAGTTCCAATTTAAGTTGAACGCCAAAGGCAACACACTTCTTACACACTTCTGACACCGTGTTCTATAAATAGTTGCTTTCTATATAGACAAACATTCATTAAGCTGACTCGGCATACACAGTTTCAGATACATTTCACAGTATTACAAAGTGAAAACTTTAAAGTTAATTTTGCAAAATAAGTATTTGCTTCTATTACACTTTTGTACCTTCTAAAAAAAACACGCTCGATAGCGCCCGCACTTTTTTCTTTTTCTTTTTAATTTTTTTTTATTTTATTTTTTTTTTTTTAGCGAAAACTAATTTACGCGGTTTGCCTACAAAATAAGGCAAAAAGCAGTCAATTTCTACTTGTCGAGGCACTCGAAATTTAAAAGTGCTTCGGCGGGTATGGATATGCGAAGTAATTAGAGTTCGAATAAAACTTTATCCACATTTTGATTTACCTTTTTTAGAGAGCATTCATAGCAATCGTACACGTGCTTATCGTACACTCGAGTGCATTCAATGCGTAAATATATCTGTAACTGAATTTGTAATTTAAACTATTTACTCATCAAAGATTTAACTCCCACTCGCATTTTCTGTGACATTTTCACTCGCGTAATTTTTTTTGGTAAATAAAATTCAAAGCGTTTATATGTAATTTCTTTAATAGTTATTCATCATCAGTGTCTCGTTAAGTGGGTTACCCATACGCGCGCATAGATACTCCGTATGATATGTATCTGTATCTGTGTGTGTGTGTGTGTAATGTCAACTCTACATGCATACGAGTATAACTTAAATACAAGAACTTGTGTAAATATATGTTCAGCGCTAGTTTCTATTAATTTAAATCACATTCAGTCTGACGCAGCAGCAGCAGCGTTAGTTGATTTTGTATAATTTTTGGCGCATACCGAATTCTGACGCGTGTGTGTGTGTGTGTTTTAGGGTTTAGGATGTCAGCATATCTCAGTGTGCGTTTAATAATCATCAAAAAAAAAAAAAAAAAAAAACTCCACATACTTATTTGTGAAGAGTGCAAATGCTTGTTATGTGCACATTTAGTATTGTGCATTGCGCTTTGTTAGTTTTTTTTTAATAATGGGTGTGGCACATAATACAAAGTGATGAAATATAGAAAAAAATTAAATTCCAATCTTGATTAATTTCATGAAAATAAACGCAACTTTAACCAAACTTCTACCGACGAAATTTATAGCAGTGTAGATGCTTCTAAGGAAAATCCCCGAGAATGAAATACGATATATTTCCCCTAAATTCCCTTAAATTAGTATCTGAAATATCGGTAATTTTTCCTAAACTAAATCGATGCATACATTTTATAACTATTTTATGAATATTCTTTAAATAGATGAATATTAAAAGAATTAAGAGATTTTTAGAAAATTTAGATCTAGGGAATAATGGGACTAGATATGGAGATGGGCCGTGAGCCGACCCAACACGAAAAAATGTTTTTAAAAAAACCCAGCCCAGCCCGACGCATACTATTGAAAAGCCCAGCTCAGACCGACCCGATACGAAATTTTTCATAAACTGATCATTTACTAAACTTCACATTAGTCTAGTAGGGTAATGCCTTTTCTGTCGTTTTGAATGTTCTAGGTTCAAATCCTGGGCTCATTGATAAAATAATCCGTTTATTATTAAAAATTCTTTTATGAAGAATATATAATTTAAAAAACCGCTGTCCAATTAGACGAGAAGTTATTTATTATATAAATTGTAAGAAAAAAAAACAATTTTTTTTATTTGTCTTTCGTTCTTTTCGGACCACGAACACGCACGACATTAAATATTTCAAACACGAAACCACACCAATTTTGTATGGAGACTGTATTGGGTAATCACGCTATTTTTGGAGAGAATTTAAGAATTTTTTTGAAATTTAGTAATTAATTCTAAGGCCTCATTGCATATTTATTTATAAACATTTTTGAGCTGCCAATAGATTTTACTAAAACTTGAAATATTACTCAAGGCTCATTTTTAAAACATGAAACAATAACCATCTCTAAAGCCCAACTTGTAAAGCAAACTCTTTTTCTTTACGTTTCCTCAAATGAACTTTAAAAATCGCTAAAAATATCTCCCGCTAAATATGCTTTTAAGGCTTTAAAAACACCCAAAAATCAGGGGGGAACCCCAAATCTATCAACACTACTTCAAAGCATGCAATTTGAACGTATAGCATTTTTTTTTTTTTAATTTAGTTTGAGTTTAGTGAAGTCAATTTTGTCTTTGGGTACCTTATCAAGTCCAAACGGATCTTTCATTCTTGTTTCAAAAACATTCCATTTTGTGTCGGGAACCATCGATTTGGTATCAATAAAAATCATTTTTGTATCAGAAACAATAACATTTCTTGTTATTCTTTAATCTTTAAAAATGTTCTTAAAATAAAAAAATTGTGCTTAATGTACTTTTGATAACGGATGACCTTTATACAAGCTGATTGTTCTCGATATTTTTTGGCTATGTTTATGTTTCTCTTGCTTATCTTGAATATTTCTAAGACGAATGTTACACAACTTATTTCTACAAGTGACATCGGAGCTTATCGATAGTAGCATTCGAATCGTATTGATTTGCGTAATTTCATATTCTAGTCAAAATAATTCGGTTCATATTTTATTCGAGTCGATATAATTCGGCAGGACTTGAAGATGTATCATGTCGACCGCATTTTGATAGAAATAGTGAGCTATTCAGTACCATTTCATATGTTGTAGCGCTTCAAAGATTTGGTTTGCATGATCATTCCAAGATTTAGAGTGTTGATTAAGCACCCTGTATAACTAACAAAACCACAACTCATATCGACCTCAAAATTACAGCGTAAAAGTATTAAACGCAAAACTTAAATGACATGGAACATACAAAGCAAGCGAATAAATTGTCAACTGAGTGAACTAACCAATACCAACTTGCATCTCTGGCAAATACTTACTACTTTCTATGCGACATAATGAACAGAATTTGCTAACATTGCCTGAAATTGTGGCAGATACAAAAAATATGTATGTATCCTGCAAATACATTTTTTTTTTTTTTTTTTTTTTTGACAAAATGTTTAGGCAGCGTGTTATATGCAGCGACTAGCAACCATTAGCATCGCCACACTACTTTCCTACAACAACAAAAACTACAACTTTACTATGGGTATCATCAATTTGTGGCGCTGATTTGAGCTGAATGTGCAAAAATGTCAACGGGTGAGCCTGTGCAAACGTATTCAGTTGCAACATTTTAAATTGGCGACAGATTTTCATTTTACACTTGCGTCTGTCTGTCTGTCTGCTTTACAAGCAGCCATTCTATTTTTTTTGTTTCTTTTTTTTTTTTTTGCCATTTTCACTATTTTATTTGTCGTGCATTTCCGTGATGTGACGCAAATGGCGGCAACGTTGGAGGTGACGTTGACGACGAAGGCGTTCTCGCATTTGTATTGAGCTTGAGTTCAGTATTTGGCCACGTTTAAATATTTAAATTGTATTTGCGCGCTCTAAATCATGGCACTTGGAATGTTAAATTGACATGCTGTAGGCGATAGATTTTCATGGTAGTTTGCTTTTTTTAATGCGTCTAGCACAAAAAGGCTTTTTTTGCTGCTGCTGCTGCTGCTGCTAACGAACTAAAAGGAAAAACTGGTTTGTCTGTGGCGTTTTGTGTAAAAATAAAAAATAAAAATGTTTGCAAAATGAAAGAGCCGAGTTGTCTTCGTTCGAATTCAATCGTGCATTCTAGTCTCTACTTTGTGTCATATGACACTGTCAAAGTAGTTAACACCCTACGCGTACCGTTTTTCTGTCTATATTCTACTACATTTTCTATACTATTCAACAATTCAGCTCACCTGCTGTTTCGTGTACAGTACTCCATTGGATGATGATGAGCATGCCTTAAGTGCAATAAAGGAGACACAGGAAACAAAATCCTAACTACGTGTGCAGGCGAATCTACTTACTTAGCGGGATTATCAAGCCAAAACTTTCTATTTTTCTTTTTCTTTTTTTCCTTTCTTCTTTTTTGTACTTTTTTAGCTTTTTCAGCGTTAAATCGTAAATTTTGCAAAAATGAAAACTTTTGAAACGCCTACGTGACGCACTAAAGTGGATTTCTATCTATTCTCGTACACACACGAGCGCAGCTCAAGAGTAGTGAACAATATACTTATAGATACATACATACTATATATAGCACATCAGGTGACTCAGGTAAAGTTTAAGTACAAAGTGCTGAAAAGAAATAAAGAAAAAAAGAAAAGAAAAGCAAGGAAATCAAAGAAAGATAGAGGCGTTTACTAATACTGAGAAGTAAGTAGTTGTGCTGCCACTGCAAATCCTTTGGTTTAAAAAGAGCAAAAAAAAGGAACTGTAAAACTGCAGAGCAACATGTCAGCTTTAAGTTTTTCGTTTTTTTTTTAATTTTATTTCTACTTAGCCTGTCTATTGTTTGTAGCTGTTAGGGATAGTTTTTCCTTTCCTTTTTTTTTTATTTTAAATTTGCGACAGTTTCAAGTTGAATGCTCAGATGTCGGAAAATGTTGTTTCGCTTCTACTTGTTACAGATTTTTTTTCTTATTTTTTTTTTTTTTTGTATATATTCCACTTAAGTCACTTTAATGAGCAATGTCGCATTGTCAAAGTAATTGTCAAGGTGTTTTATTAGTTTGAGATTTTTAATTCGCTTTTATTTATTGTATTTTTTAACACAAGCATTTCATTGCTTTTAATTTAAATTAAGTGAAAAGCTGTGTTTGACTATTTAACTAGCATTTGCTGCCTCAAAGTATGCAATAAAATTAGTGAATTTATTGTGAAGTGCACTTACAACACTTTAAGGTAGATAATCAGTCTTAAGATATTTCTGTAAATGGAAAAATGGTTAAATATGCACAGGTTTTACGAAATCTCAGTTTTATTTGGTAGCGAAAATGGAAACAATGCCACTGATGGGAAAGAATCTAGAACCCTCTGCAATGTATTCATATTACGACGAGGTATTCTCATCTGCTTCATTATGGAAAGAAAAGTTGTTAAAACGTATGCATCAAGCTTTATGCAACCTTTATAAGTGTATGAAGGCACTTATGTGTTTGAAGTCACTTATGTGTCTGAAGGCACTTATGTGTCTGAAGGCACTTATGTGTCTGAAGGCTCTTATGTGTCTGAAGGCACTTATGTGTCTGAAGGCACTTATGTGTCTGAAGGCACTTATGTGTCTGAAGGCACTTATGTGTCTGAAGGCTCTTATGTGTCTGAAGGCACTTATGTGTCTGAAGGCACTTATGTGTCTGAAGGCACTTATGTGTCTGAAGGCACTTATGTGAGTGAAGTTACTTATTGGTCTGAAGGTATGTGTCTGAAGTAAGTCTATTTTAAACAAGCCCAGCAAATGGACCCATCGATTTAGCCATGTCCGTCTGTCTGTTGCAATGCGTTTATCTCGGAAAGTTTAAAAGATATTGACCTGAAATTTTAAGCATAAGCTTTTTTTGGATCCTAGGCAGTTTGTATGTCAAAACCAAGGTGTTTTTTCGAGTTTTTGTATGAAAATATTTCTTATTTATGAATACATATATCAACTCCAATCTGGGTAAAATCATTTCTACTGTCATCCTATAAATATGCTACCGATATGACAAGGATTAACCCACTTCAAACTCACCTTTCAGTTTTTTTTTTTTTTTCAAGAAAATTATGCATTTTTAGTTAAAATTTTACATATATGCGTCTTATTTAAGCACCAGCTTGAGTTCTCCCAATATAACCCCTTTGTGGCATATAATCAACGTCACTGAAGATTGTACATAAGCTTATTAAAGTTTCATGAGGCGGGTATTTTGGGCTTCGATGCTACCGAAGTTAACATTTTTTCTTGTTTTTAAATACAAACTTTTGGCAAATAACAACAAAATTTAAAACTATCCTGATATCCTTCAAAAACATTTAATATAAAGCTCAATGTTTTTTCCATTTGTATAGGTTTCATAATATATTTTACTCAATCTATAAGCTACTTTTCTCAAAAATGATAAAAAATATATATATTGTATAAGCTTTATCTACTTAGTAATTTACATTCAAATATGCAACATTCATTGCATGTCTCCACATGATTTTCATATTTTAGCATTTTATCTCGATGATTATGCGCCTAAAAGTATGCACGTATTATTTTTTTATATATATAATCTATTTTTCAGTCATAACTTATGCTTGTGGCATTTCCATAAACCACAAAATGCTTTTATAATCATAGCAACAAATCATAAAAATCAACAACACAGCTTCAAAGTACAGAATCCAAGAGCCAAAAGTCGCACTTTTCTTCTTTTTATGACGATTATTAAATTTTCAAATTAAATTGTAAATTATGCTCATTACAGCAGCAAAAACAGAATAGAATGACAAAAGCATTTTTGCATATTTGCTTAAATTTTGTAGTCGTATAAACCATTTTTAGCATTTCTGTATATAATAGAGCATACTCAAATGAATGAATGAATGAAAGAAGGAATAAATGAACAAACGAAGCCCTTGACCAAGTAACCATAAAATAAAAAAACACAAAACGAGCCAAAGAGAGCAAATGTACATATACAGGAGATACACACATACACAAGCATAAAGTGCCATCTAGACAAATAGCAGATACAAGACTAGATATGCTCAGGACAAAGCGCGAGCAAAAAAAAAAAAAAAAAAAAAAAAAACATTGACGCTTTTGAATCATTTGATAATGGGCAGGATTTTCAAGTATCTCGTACTTTCTCTGTCTGGTTTTTTTTCTTTCTGTATGTTCTGTCGGTTTCTACATGAAATTTTAATAATGTTTATAAAACCAAAAAAACATTTCTTGGTATCTTTTTGTGTAGCTTACTTCTTGTTCAGCTACATGGTCTGTTTACTTTTACTTGCAAGTACATTGCCCATTAAATGCTGCCTTTAGAGTTATGCGCGTTACGTTCTTCATGATCATCGTAGTAAGTCTTTCTGTATATATGAATGTGTATATAGTATATCTACCTACCTATATGGTATATGTAACAGAAAGTATGTTTATATAACTATGCAGAGCCACTGACATATTGCATAAATCCGCAAACAAACTCAAGCCAAAGCTAAAGCATACACATACTACAACAACAACAACAATCCATACATGTTCTCATCTATAGCTCATCTTATAAAACAAACACTTGGTTAGAAAGAGATAGTGTGATAGTGGGAAATATATTAAAAAAAAAAAGAAAAAAAAAAAAAAAAGGATACCTTTAATATTTGAGCACGATAAATTGAAGCATGCAAGTGAAAAGCAAGTCTATGGCTTCACTGTTGATATGCTTATGTCCACATTTGGTCATACTATATCATCATCATTGACATATATATTTCGAATATATTCCATGTACATGTAGTGCGTGTATCTATGCTATGTCACAATATTAAGTAGACATCATTCAAGCGAATTTAAGCGTCCGTCCGTGTCCATTGAGTGTGCGGAGATGTCTGAATGACTGAATGACCTATCAAGCGAATCTTGTCTGCACAGGTATGTGTATAAAATCAACAAGGAATGTAGAGCAAAGACCACAACAGAGAAACATATTGTATACACAGCGCGATAGATAGTTGCAGTCTTTTATGAAGCTTTTGAAGTACATTTGAAAAAAAGACATGATTATAGTTATAAATATAAAAGAAGTGAATTCATTTTATTTGATATAAAAGTATCCGCAGTATCAGATACAGACAAGTAGGAGCCACCCAGTTCTTGGGATACATCCCTCGAACTCCGGCTTTCTTCTTGTTCGTCGGCTGCTCGATGGTGACGTCAATAATCGCCTCCTGCAGCAAATCCATTTTATTTGCCGTGAAGGAACTATTGTCGTCAGTAGCCGAGAAAAAAACCGAGTTTTACGCTACTCGCCACTTAGCTGTAGGAATCATTCACTGTGCCTTGAGTTGGCCGACTCTTTTTAGTGGGATTATTCCCTGGAGTTCTCCTCAGAGCGAACTCTCTTTATGGTACTTCCATCTGTTGCCTTGGCGTAATCTTTGGCTTTCGCCCTAGATTAGCTGCTCCTCGAAACTTCGCTACAGACTTCCTGTAATGCTGGCCCCAAATTTGAATCTACTTGTCCATGAAGGATCTCAGTGTCCATTAACAAATTACTTTTCAGCTTTTCAGCTGATGAAGTAGAGGAGGTCATACACAAGTTTGAGCATTTAAAGCTGCATCGCACTAATTGTTATTAATTTGAAATTTCATATAATAAATTTGATTTCGACGGATAATAAAGTCACCTGTATCAGAGCACAGAAATTCTAATTAAAACTGGAGCGCGACAGGTATCCAGAGTTCGCATATTATCGGTTAGATTCCCTCTAACCATTCATCCATTGGTATATGCTCCACCTTGGATTAGGGGTTTAGTTACCGGTCGGATGAACACTGCGACGGAGTGAACACTAGCATAAGCCAGAGTCCACTCTATAGCATTTCATCTAACCACTAGAAATTTTTTTCTTTTCCTCGCATAATTATTTTGGCCAGGATGGAAGCAGACCAATACCATACCTGATTCCAGAGGCCACCAAGAGGGAGATAATAATCACACATTCTGACAACCCAACAGTTATGGCATGTGTATACAAAATACTACATGTGAGTCCCCCTGTTGAGGCAATTTTTGAGCAACGACCCAAACTTATGTTTACACTATAGTTGCGTGCGCGGAAATGAACCGATTAACGATTGTACAATTATCGAACCGATTGCTGGAATCGAGTTATCAAAAACAGTGTCTCCGTTACGTTACAGATACATGAAAAATGTGTGATTACCTCCCAAACATTTACTATATATGAAAAAAATACATATATGATAGGTGTTACTTACTCGAGATACGTAAAAGTGTGTGATTTTACCTCCAAACATTTATATATATGAAAAAAGTTACATATATGATAGGTGTTACTTACTCGATCTGACTTATCGGTTTGATTGTTTGACTTATCGGTTCGATTATTTGACTTATCGGTTCGATTATTTTATTATGATTTGATTACTATTACTATTACTAAAGTTTTACAAATTTCACTATTTTTTCGTACAGTGCATGCTTAAAAGATATTTTAGCTTATATCACTATATAAATATCTCATTATTTGGTTTTTCAACTACATACTTGTACACATACTCATATAGATGGACTCTTAACAAAATTAAGCTTTCTACTATTCATTTTGATGCTCTAAAGATATTGCTTCACATACACAGATACACATTGTAAAAAGTAGTACTTCCACTTTCACTAAAAGAAATAGCTAAGGCAGAAAGTACTAAGATAGGGCAGGGTTCATTCAACCGCATGATTTGAATGTGATACTATATATATTCGTAAAATACATATGTACTATAACGGGCAACTTGCTTTAGTCTATCTATCTGTATTATCCTTATTTGTGAAAAGACGCTGTCACTTGTACGTCAACATCAAGTACAGCAAACAGCATACTAGCAACACAGACGTCAGCTACTCGTCAATGCTTATCATTATGGCATGTGAACGTTAGACATGAACAAAGGTTGAACGGGGGGGCTTAATATCATGTGGCATATAAAGCTGTTACAAAGCAAATTGTAAGCAGTAGCCAAAGCCGCAGTGAGCCATTGAAACAGCATGAGTCAAAGTGACCAAACTATAAAAGCATTGAAGCATTCTTAGTAGAAGCATAAATTATGGCACTGAAACGTACTCGTATATGGCACGAATCGACATCGTTCCCATTGTCAGTTGTTTATCTCCAGCGGCAAATCAGCTTTAGCTACTTTAAAACAGACTAACCACAACAGCAATAATGATGTTTTTAGATACAATTCATGTACGAGAGTGGCTGATAGATAACTTATTGAAGTAGTACCAAAGTGGACATACTAGCTCTAACTCAGCTATAGAAGTTAAAATAAACTAGAATAAAAATGCGTTGGTCTTTTAAAACTCTTTGCTTGTTGTTTTAAAAAATCTAATTAAATACTTATCAGTCAACTCTCGCTCTCAGAGTACCTAACTACACATATAAAAAGCGAAACCTTCTCTAAATGGTAAAAGGGTAAAAGGAGCAAAATATCAGCTCTATACAAAATCTGTTGCTATCTAAACAAAGTACACTTTGTCTTGTACTTAATGCAATTGGCCACGCCCAGCGCACACAGTCTGCCCGCCCAAAAACATTTCATTTTACTTAAGCAAAACGAAGAAAGAACGAAGAGAAAAGAAGCAAGAAAACAAGTGAAAAAAAACAAACTAAAAAACGGAACCAACAAACAAATTTTTTAACAAATGCGAAAAACAAAAGCGAAAAACAAAACATAGTTGTACATTTTATATTGTATTTAATTTTATTTAATTTTTTATGTAAATGAAAAATGCGCAAAAAAAAAGAGTAAAACGCGAGCAACAAATCCGAAAAATTGCAGAAAATAAAATGCAAAAAATCAAGAAGAAGAAGGAGAAAAGCTAACAAAATATTGGTGATATTTTAATTGCTTAAACACACACACAAAAAAACACAAAAGAATAAAAAAAACAAACACTCGCATGCATAAAATGAAATTGAGAAAGAGAAATTGCAAATACTTATATAGAATGCCGATCAAAATCAGAGAGAAATCAGTTATTATTATTATTGTACATTATTTTTTGTATAACGATTAAGTTGAAAAGAAGTTTTTAAATGCGGAGCAACAATGCGAGTTAAGCGCAAACCACACAAAAGAAAAAAACAAAAGCGAAATGAAAACCATATTCAAAGTGGAAAACAACAGAATATATATATATATATACTATATACACTAAAATTATAATTAATTACTATGCGTAGTTTTTGGTAGTGAAAAG
>JAEIFJ010000353.1:0-41553 GCA_018903435.1 Leucophenga varia | reverse complement strand
AAATAGAAATAGAACAAACAAATAGAAATTTTTTTCATCAAGACAATGCACCATCGCATACAGCTCAAAAACTATTGAACTAAATAATTTTTTTAACCAGAACACCAACCACCATATCTAAAATAATGTATATGTTGTCAACGGTTTTCATCGGTCGAAGAAGCAATAGCAGCCATGAGAGATGGATTCCATAAAGAGAGAGATTATCTTATTATAAAACTGAATTCGTAGTTGCTGGATAGAGGCTATATAACGCATTGGAGTAATATTAAAAATTAAATAATATTAGATATTATATTTAAAATATTAAAAAATAAATAATATTAAAAATAAACTAAATTATAGTTTTTCTGTCTATATTTTTGCAAAAAATTTCATACAAAAGGTAATAGCTTCGTAAATTTTTCAAAAATTCCAAATTAAGAAATAACTTTTTTTTGGGGGATTTAAGTTAAATTGGTGCTTTGTAAACCAAATTCAGAAATTTTGTTTTTTAGTACAATAAAAAAATGCCAGAACAAAATTTGGTATTTCTACTATAAGTAACAAAAATGTTTTTCTTACAAATGTCAAAAAATTGGGATAAATTTATGTGGGAACTATATTAACAAATTGTTTGATAATACCCGAAAAAGTAAATTTTATTGGAATCTACTTTTTTTGGGATATGTCTTAAAAAGGCTCTTGACAGCTCTATAGTCTCTGAGATATTCGGTTTACGGCAGACAGCAGGACACAAAGACGGATAGGCAGACAAAACTACATCGACTCTTCTTTCAATGCTAATCAAGAATATATGCTTTATAGGGTCTATCATGATTTCTGTTTCCTTTTACTCTAGCTCCAATTTTTTAAAATATATAAGATGACATGTTTACAACTTTTGAGACTTTTAAATAAATTATCGAATTATCTATCAGTAGGATCGAATACAATTATATTTCAAGCAATTTCGTTTATTTGAGTCAATGGGAATCAAAGAAATTCAAAATACATAAATAACAATTGAATATTTTATTACGTTTAAAAAAGGGGGCTGTGAAAAAGTGAACTTTTTTAAACCCGCCACACATAGTGTGGATGGTATATTCAGTTTGTCTAAACGTTTGAAACTCATTGAAGCAGACTTCATAGAACCTATTAAAGTATATATAATCTTGATCAGCTCGACGAGGCGAATCGATCTAGTCATGTCCGTCTCTGTCCGTCTGTTTGTTTTTTCGCAATTCATTTGGTCAGTTTAAAAGATATTAAGCTGAAACTTGGAACTTAAGTTTTTTTCTTTTTTCTACGCTCATATTTAGATATAGCCCCCATACAAATCTACTGCCCATTTTTGAGTCTTTGTATAAAACTAGTTGTTATTTAATTGGGTAAAATCACGGGCCACGCCCATTTTTTATAGCTCCCATACAAACTTGTAGCAAATTTTTTATGAAAATAGCTGGTATTAAAGAATGTATTCACTTCAAATTGACTAAAAACACATCCAATATCATCATATTTTTACTCTACTGATATTGTAAAGATCAGCCCACTATAACTATATAGCCCCCAAACAAAGTCAACACCAATTTTCTAATTTTTTTCAAGAATATGTTTATTATTCTGTACTTAGCGAACGAATCATACTTAGGTGAAAATTTGACCCCATTATTGTGTCTAATCTTTGGTCGTATCGGACTTTTGACTCCAAGTCAAATTTTACCTAAGCTAGTGATGATCATAAATAAACTCAACCAAGATGTGGCGGGTATTTGAAATTCGGTTCCACCGATGATAACGTTTTTCCTTGTTTTAAGTAACTTTTGGTAGTATTTTGAAAGAATTAAAATGGGATTATGATTCAAACGTAATTTTAAAATAGAAGTAAAACGAACATTACTCCTACTTTTTATATCCATTTTTGTCATTTCTGCTCCTTTTTATAGTCACAGTGCTCTCAGTTAGGTACATTTGCAATTATTTATAAATAACAAGAAAATACGTTAACTTCAGTAGAACCGAAGCTCGAATAACCGCCACACAAAATTTTAGTTAGTTCATGTATGATCATCTGTGGGCGTTTGGGTGGGCAAAATTCTAGTTGGGACTCAAATTCAAAGCATATATGTAAAATTATTAGGTTTAAATAAAGAACTAACAATACTTTTCTTGAAAAAAAAAAAAAATGGCGGGTAAGTTTGTTTTGGGTCTGAATGTAATAGTGACTCGATCCTTTTCATATTAGTACAGTATGTCCCAGATAAATAGGGGCACCCAGTTTTTTGACGATAAAATTGTCTCTACTTTAACAAACTGCACCAAATTTTTTTTTGGTAATTATAGAGTTGAATTAACGAATATTAACAAACTATGGTGAGCTTTATATGATTCGTTCGCAAATTTGGGCAGCTTTAGAAAAAATGTGGTGTCCTAAATTAATAGGACAGAATAGGATAGAAAAAGAGATAGGTCATTGTGTTCTTCGCATAAATTGTAGTCAAAACATTCGTTATTATTTCTTTTAAAGAACACAATGACCTATCTCTTTATCTTTTTGAGCTACAGCCATTCTCCTTGAACCTGCGAAATAATCCATTTATCACGTTAAGCTAAATTTCACAATTCCACCCGTCATTAAAAAGCTAGAAGAGATAGAAAGATTTGCTTTTCGGGAAAATGAAGGAATCTAACACCTCTCACTTGTCTCAAAGAACACAAGTTGCTATCTCTTCCAGTTTTTTAGCTATTATTTAATACATTTTTCCACTATTCATACAAATTGTATGGTTTTGAAGTGCCATAAAATATTTTAAAATTTTAAACATTTCTTTTTTCAATATGTATTCATATTATGTTTATTTTTTTATTTTTTGTATGTTTTTAAAATGTTGAAACACAGTTTGAATCAAATTATTGAGTTCCAATGGTTTTTTTTTCAGTATTAGTTACTTTATGGTGCTATTCTACATATTACATGTAAAGTTTAGAAGTAAATGGTGTTGAAAGAGGTTGTTACATTAAAGGAAGATCATAAATTGATAGTTTTAAGGTTTTTATAAGGATAAAATCATTTTTATAACCAAAAAACTTAATTTTTTTAAGTGCCCCTATTAATTTGGGACACCACGTTTTTCACTTAAGCTGCCAAAATAAGCGAACGAATCATATACTTGTAAGGCTCACCATATTTTGTTAAAATTCGTTAATTCAACTATATAATTCACAAAAAAATTTGGAGCAATTTTTTAAAAGTAGAAAAAAATTTTATCGTTAAAAAACTGGGTGCCCCTTTTAATCTGGGACATACTGTAGTATATTCAAAGGACGACATAGAAGTGATTTTACCCAGATTGTAGTGAATATATTCATAAATAAGATCTATTTTCATATAATAACTAAAAAATAGGCGGTAGATTTATATGGAGACAATACCTAGAAATGGGCGTGGCATCTTGGTTTTAACAAACAAAGTAGTCTGTGCCAAGAAAACCTTAAGTATTAAATTTCAGCTTAATATATTGATGTCTTCACCGACAACAAATGAGTAGAAATAAACAGACAGACGGACAGACAGTCAGACATGGCTACATCGATTCGTCTCGGCGAACTCATGAATAATACATATACTTTATGGGGTCTCCGAAGCCTCCTTTACTGCGTTACAAACTTTCTGACAAACTGATAATACCCTTCACACTATGTGTGGCGGGTATAAAAATCAAATATCTTTTCATACAAAGAATAATCTAATAAATAAACAAGGAAAAACGTTAACTTCGGTAGAACCGAAGCTTAAATACCCGTCACACAAATCTTTAAAGAGTTTATGTGTAATCATCAGTGGTCACCCAAGATTACACACAATATTAATTTCAAATTTTGAGCTAAAAATACAGATATGTATAACAACATATTTCTCGAAAATATCTGGAAATGGGCGGTAAGTTTGTATGGAAGAAACACCTAAAAATGGGCGTGGCACCATGATATTGGAAGAGTTTTTACCCAATATGGAGTAAATACATGAATAAATAATAACCATTTTCATACAAAAAATCGAAAATGGTCGGAAAGTTTGTATGTGGGCTATACCAAAAAATGGGCGTGGCACATCTGATTTGACATTGGATGACATTAGAAGTGTTTTTAACCAAATTTGAGTGAATATATGCATAAATAATTATAATAATTATAATTAGTATTTTTTTACAAAAAATCGGAAAAAACGGAAAGTTTATATGGGGGCTATACCTAAAAGAGGGCGTGGCATTTTGGTTTTGACACTGGATGACAAAAAAAAAATGTTTTTACACAATTGGGAGCGAATACATTCATAAATAATTACAATTTTTATACAAAAAATCGGAAAAAAACGGTAAGTTTGTATGGGGGCTATACCTAAAAATGGGAGTGGCACTCTAATTCTCGAACTCATAATAGTCGTTGCCGAGAAAAGCTTAAGTTCCAAATTTCAGCTTAATATCTTTATATCTTCAACGAAAAAGATGCTTAGAAATATACAGACGGACAGATGGACAGACAGACGGACAGACAGACGGACAGACAGACGGACAGACAGACGGACAGACAGACGGACATGGCTAGATCGATTCGTCTACGACGTCTCCTTCAATGCGTTACAAACTTTCAGACAAACTGAATATACCTTTCACACTATGTGTGGCGGGTATAAAAATATAAATTATTTTTCGTTGCCATAATTTTCTAATTTAGCTATATTTTTTTGGAATATTTTAATAAGTTTATTAGATACTCGTGGCATTATCTCCCTCAAGGCTAATACGAAATCCAAAACGAAACACAAAATAAATAAATAAATGAATATTTTTAAGAATGATTCCCGTTGTGTTTGAATAGAGCATATTATTCGTTGCATAGCTTGAATGCTTTTATTCTATTCCCTTTCTTTATAATGAATACAACAACTATCTTTATTGTTGGCAAGCGAAAACCAATTATGCATGTCCTTTTGCTATGGAACAAAGAAGCACAAATTGTCCACAAAATTATGCAATTTGCAAATCGTGTTTGTCGCTGCTTGTCGGTGGCATGCCATGCGCCATTAATGAGCGTATTCACCTGACAAAGGACAGTCACAATCAGAATCAGAGGGATATGGAGTCAAATTTGGAGCAGAGTGGGCAGCAGCAGCACCACTTGAACAATTTGTGGATACTTGTGTGAAATTTACAAGAGTGCTCAGAGCACTCAAGACACGTGTACAAAAGATGCTGCTAAAACACTCACAACAGAGCATTTTAATAGAAAAGCGAATAATGGAAATTGTCCGCACATTATCTCATTTATTGTTCCAATTGTATGTGTGTGTATGCAGTGCGCTGATTTGATATCAACACAATTGTATCTGCTCTATCTGGTATCTGTATCATGTATCTTGTATCTATGTCTGCGCTCATCCGCGGTAGGACGTCGTCGTCATCGTCGTCATCATTGTTGACTGGCGCTGTCAAAAGCATTGAAATTGAAATTGTTACTCATATTGTTTATTATGATTACAATATACATATTTTCATATTTCTATTCAATGCCTTCCATCATCCTTATTTAGTCAGTTTATTTGCTTGTTTGTCTATTGGTTATTTTTTTTGTTGTTGTTTTCCTTGTATTTGTATCTGACATTTGTTGTACGTTAATAGTTTACTTTCTTTCATTCAAGCTTATCTAAAAAGATAAACAGATACACGCTTTGTTTTTCTTGTTGTTTTCCCGCTGCTGATTTTGACTTCTTATAATTGGGTCATATATGTATTTATATGTCAGTAAAATGCTAGAATCGTATTCTTTTACTCTTTGGAAATGGAAAAGTTCAACTTCCCAGATAATATGTGTACATATATGTACTATACATATTATTCATTGTGACTGTCGTTTTTCTTGTATCCGTTTGCAGAATATTTTCCTTAAATTGCTTTTCATTTCGCTAAAAACTTTTCACATTTATTTTGCTGTTTCGGATATGGCAAATACTTTGGAAGGAGCAGCATTTTTCTTTTATTTTATTGTCACCGGAAATTTTGTCCAGTACGAGGACAACGCGCAACTACTCATCGTCTTGAATTCAAATGTAATAAAAACGTCGAAATTTTCGACATTTTTCGTTTCATTTTTTTATACACTGTACCCAAAGGGTTAAAGGGTATATTAAGTTTGTGCGAATGTATGTAATAGACTTAAGGCGGCTGAATAGACCCTATAAAGTATATATATAATTGATCAGCAATGGAATGGGAATCGAACTAGCTATGTCCGTCTGTCCGTCCGTTTGTCATGCTGTCTGCCGTATAAAAACGATTATCTCGGAGAATACAAGAGATAGGGCTTCCATATTTGAAGCTGTTAAGTGTGTACTTGCAAACGATTTTTCTCTTACCCTATTTTAAGGAGTACCCCCCATACAAATCTACCCCAAAATTTTGGGTTTTTGCATAAAAACGTCTATGTTTCTTATTCTAGGAGGTCTAAATTTGGTATAAATTATACCTATGATAGTCTCAATGCAATATCCCAATATGAGTCGGACCAACAAAATTTTTGGTATAGTCCCCATACAAATATACCCCCATTTTTTTAAGTTTTTGCATGAAAAGTGTGCTTGTCAGATAGGACTTAAGGTACATTAAAATTGGGTACAGAGTATCTTGCAGTCGAGCATATTCGACTTCAGCGTTCTTTCTTGTTTTCGTACTCGGAAATGTATTTACACAATCGTTTGGAAAATGGCGGCTATAAAACTGAACTTAAACGGAAGTTTACGTTGTTCGCATGATTTGTTGATAATAAAGAACTCGTTTGACATTTTTTATGACAAAACAGTTTAAGTAAAAGTAGTCGTTGATGAGGGCAAGAAAGTTGAAAAAAGAATATTTGAGCTGACCAACTAAAATGTATTCTTGTAAATTGCATTGCGAACTACATCGAGGATTGATGACAAATCGAACCTATAATACCTGTTACGTTCGCCTTACAAAGCAGTGATGTGTGTAGTTAATCGTTTTGTCAAATTTTGTTACGATTTTGAGAAGAGGATATACTTATTTCTTAATAGTCTGGTTTGATATAAGAAACATTTTTACCAAATTTTAAATTAATAGCTAAAAAATTTACATTTTTCATATAAAATTTGAATATGCGAGGTAAGTATGTTTGGGAGCAATATCCAAATATTTTGTAGTTTAAGCCATAGAAAAGCATAAAATTCATATTACAATTTAATATTATTAAAACTGAACAAATGAAGCTTGTAGAAATAAACACACAGACAGACGGACATGCGGTCAAGAGTAGATTAATTTGGGAAAAGAATTACACGGTGCCACAAAAAAAAAAAAAAATAAATAAAATTTTAATATTTATTGGATGGGACTAAGTGTAGGTTGTAGGTACATTTAAATAGATTGTTTTGGCAAACTAGAATTTTTTTCTTGCACATCGAGATTTTGAAATAACGGTAAAAAACTAATTTTTCGAGGTTTATAGTGTTAAACAACTATATGTCTTAACCCAGCGAACCAAAAGCTCGTAGGAGATGTCGCAAGCGATACTTAAGCGAAAGATAAACGAAAGAAACTATCGAGAAAACACTCGCAAACGATTCGAAAATGTTTCACCCGTCGCTCAGTTTGTGGCAGTAAAAGTTTCGTTCTCGAACTATCGCGCACGATTCGTTTTCGAGACTTTTACGACACAAAAAAATGTAAAAAAAAATATATATATTTTGAGACTATGAATTTTATTCATGTTTTTTTTCGCGGCAAGCAACCATCTTAGGGGGTCTTCGCTCTCTTTCCAAATATTATTATTATTTTATTATATGTATTTGTTGTATGATTTTTTGTTAGAACCATTAGTTATTATTTGTTTTAATTATAGTCAAGATTTTATTATTTTTCTTCCACATAATTTCGCTTCTTTTATCGCTTTCGAGTTGAGCGCGATAGTTATGCGATACTCTCGCTTGATGCTCGCTTTTTGGTTCAGTGGAAATTTATACATATTTCAATGTATTTCAATACATCGTTGGAAAGAGAAAAAGATTTAATCGGACAAATCCGACATAAATTGGCGAAGTTATTCAAGTTTTTCTAAAAACAAATTCTTCAAAAATTACAGTTTTTCATACAAATTTATATAAATCAAAATTTTGTGTTTTTGGCTCTCAAATTTTATTTTTTTAAAAATTTTTATATCCGTCACACACAGAGTGGAGGGTATTATCATTTTGTCAGAAAGTTTGTAACGCATCAAAGGAGACTTCTTAGACCCAATAAAGTATATATATTCTTGATCAGCACGACGAGACGAGTCGATCTAGCCATGTCCGTCTGTCTGTCCGTCTGTCTGTCTGTCTGTCTGTCTGTAATTATGCGGTTCATTCGCTTATTTTTAAAGATATTGACCTGAAACTCGGAACTTAAGCTTTTCTCAGTCCTAAGCAGCTCAAGTGTTAAAATCAAAGTGCCACGCCCATTTTAAGGTGTAGCCCCCATACAAATTAACCGTTTTTTTCGGATTTTTTGTATGAAAATAGCATTTATTTATGAATGTACCCACTCCAAGTTGGGTAAAAATACTTCTTAGGTCATCCAATGTCAAATCCAAGCAGCCACGCCCATTTTTAGCTATAGCCCCCATACAAACTTACCGCCCATTTTCGAATTTTATATGAGAATAGCTATTATTTATGAATGAAGTCACACCAAGTTGGGTAAAAATACTTCTAATGTCATTCAATGTCAAATCCAAGCTGCCACGCCCATTTTTAACTATAGCCCCCAAACAAATTTAACGCCCGTTCTCGAATTTTTGTATAAAAATAGGTATTATTTATGAGACTATTCACTCAAATTTATGTAAAAACACTTCTAATGATATCCAATAACAAAACCAAGGTGACACGCCTATTTTTAGCTATAGTCCCCACACAAACTTTTCGACTATTTTCCACCAAATGTATGAAAAAGTAATTATTTTCGAATATATATTTATAAATGTATATAAGCCACTGATGATCACACTAAACTATTCAAAGATTCGTGTGACGGGTATTTAAGCTTCGGTTCCACCGAAGTTAACGTTTTTACTTGTTTTTTTTTAATTCGTAGGAAAAATTCCTTGTTTAATTTTTAAGGTATCACAAGTTTTTGATATTTTTTACTGGGTGTACAAATGTTGTAATTTTTTTTTTAAATTTAAAGTTTTATATCGTAATAAAAAAAATAAAAAGTTTGTTAGCTTTTATTCTTCGAATATTGTCCATCTCTAGAAACTACTTTCTCACACCGCTGGGGCAACAAACAACAAATTCCTTGTCTTTCGATGCGATCCAAAGGCCATATGTCATGTATCGAAATAGGTGGTAGTATGTCGGATAGAACTGGGTTACCAAGTAGGTTTTAACCCATTTAGCAACATGCGTTTTAGTGTTGTTGCCTAATCACCTTAACATATCTAGCCTGGTATTGTGACCGATTTTTAAAATTCGATCAAAATGCATTAGTTGTGTTGTTCATGTTACGACTGACAAGAGTCTTCTTCTACTAAAGGCTCTAATATCGTATCTTTGATATGAATCTTTCCTTATCTTCAACGTTTCAACAATCATTCGACGCGCTTCAGCTACAGATTTTTTTTGAAATGAAGGCAAAACGAAAAACTTCTCACAAATAACATTTATTTGGCAAAAACTTCTCCAATTTTACTGCCAGAAAAGTTGTCGCCAATAAAAACTCACGACTATAATGATGAGGACGATGAGGAGAAACCTACCATATACTTGCAATGTTTTTGATATAATCTTTTTTTGATATTTGTTAATATGTATTCTATATATACTGACATGATACAACATGCAAATTTGCTCCACTAATTCGACAATGTCGCAGAAATTCAAGCGATTTTATATTTTTGACTTTCACAAATCGTTTCAAAATATCCACTTAGGGTAGCCATCAAGGAAGAATGATCTAGATGAAGGATTATTTTTTATGATTGATATTTTTCAGTAGCTAAATTGATATCCTGCAACTTTATTGTGTTTCATCTAAGTAATTTGATATAAAGAGTATATAAAATATTTGTGCATGTTAAATGTGGAAAATATAGTAAAACAGTACTGACTCCGTTTGCTTATCTAGCGTTGGGAAAAGAATTATTTAAATAAAAGTTAGTAAATATAAAATTAAAAATTCATATCGTATATTTGTGTACCGATAATGTTTTAAAAATTTAAAAATTTTAATTTACATAGAACGTACGCATTTAAAAAAATAAAATAAAAAAATATACAATAAATCTCAAATAAATTATTCAAAAAACGATTCATTAGGATTCATTTGGCGAAATGATAAATTTTACTTAAATGTGCAAACAAAAGTAAAGCGTCAAATCACTTGCAGAACTTTCGACACTCGCACACAGTAAATATAATGGAAGACCTTCGATACGACACACTTTCTATTTAATAATAGAAATCCCAGACGTATGTCCGCCCAAAACTCAAATGCAGACAACGAAGCGAGAGCAACGACCAACGAGCTTGACTGCAGTAAAATACGCAATAAGTAACTGCCACAAAGAATCGATGAAGAATTTAAATGGAGAAGATGGTGTCGACCAAATGACAAGTACAACGAATACAACCCACAACAATAAAAACAAAAATAAACGCGAAAAAACGAACGAATGACTTCAACACGTGTCAGTGAGAACAGGACGACCTGCGCCGGAGACTCGCCTCTTGCACACTTCATAAATTTCAACGAACAACAAGAGAAGGAATAGTATAGAAATAGAAACAGTTATTATTACAGTTATGATTGCCAAAGTGTTTGTTTGAAGGGTTGGGGTGTTAGCTGGTAGCGGCATTCATTGCAAGCGGATTTCCTTAGATACTCATTCAACTCATCTCAGCCGCTCTGGCATAGACTCTAAATGATGCCCCCAATAAGAATTGCGTTTTCTTATTTACTTTTCGGCACACGGAAGCTAAGCCCAGTCGAAAAGAACGCGAAAACGGAAGGATTCGTCGTCGCAGGAAAGAAACCGCAAGCAGACACGAAACATGAAGCAGCAGCCGTAGCAGTAGCAGCAATAAAACTAAGAGGAAAAGTGAAAAGTGTCAGAGGAAAAGGCGCAAAAAGGGGATTTACGAGGCATAAAAGTTTGGCAAACAAACGACGAGCAAACCAACTCGGTTAGATAGACAGACAGACAGACAGACGGACGGGCATACTAACAGCATTATAAGCATTCCGTTGTGTAAACCACCCTCAATTTTTGACTCGATTCAAGTCGAGTCGAGTCGAGTGGCGGAAAGAATATAAATAAAAATGCGTCGAAACTTATGTGAACCAGGCACGCCGCAATCAAATCATCTGCCAAGTTATGATTTATTTAACTTTTTAATTGACTTTTTCCTCAAAGCATCTGTGTGTGCGTGCGTGTGTGTGTGTGTGTGTTCTCTGGTAAGTTCCTTCAATGCAAGGACGTTTAGCAGCATTCTTGCCACTCGCAAAGTAGTCGTTTCGTTTCATCTTGTCGCGTCTCAACTTGATGCTCCGTTAACTGTGTGTGAAAGGATAATGGTCGGTCCTCAATGTTATTATTACTTATTTACCGAGATATTACTTGCCACACACATGCAGCTACATGGAAAGGGAGAGATGAGTTTAGTTAGTTTTAGGCATGTTTGAAGATGTGTTTGCTGCAAAATTGACTGGTGGCATATTTTAGTTTTTTAGTTGCTTAAGTTTGCAACTATTTAATTTTTTTACTTTTATTAAAAAAATCGATTTTAAAATAAGTATAAAAAATCGAGCAACCCAGCTATAGACCATGTAACGGTTTTTATAAAAGGCAAATGTGTCAAATTTTAACCTAACAATGCAGATAAACATACAACTAGGCTCCTAACATCGAAATCAGTGATTTACTTTTCAAATAAATTCCTATAATCTTATAATTCTCAAACAGTTTAAGCATAACAATATACGAGTTTCTGCGTGAATACATTCACAAATAATAACTTTTTTTCATACAAAAACTTAAAAACGGGCGTGGCAACTTGGTTTTAAAACTGCCTAGGGCTGGCAAAAGCTTTAATTTCGAATTTCAGGTTAAAATCCTTTAAACTAAGCGAATGAAGCGCATAACTACAAAATGACAGACAGACGGACATGGCTTAATCAACTCGCCGTGCTGATTTAGAATATAGTTTCATCATAGCTTTATATAGTACACCTCTTCAATATAGCATATAAACATACGAAATGGGTGTTATCTAAATAGCGCAAAAGCTGGAGTATTTTCATTTGAAAATAAAAGCTTGTAGCTGCTTGCATAAATAATGAATACAGAAAGGATAAGTTATTTAATTTTGTAACACTTGTGGGTATACAATGTTCCATGTTTTTCGTTCTGGGCATAAGTGCTATCTGGCTTACCTACACGAAAACACGCAACAATTGCTTCAGTGTGAGAAGCAATTCGCACCTAAATCAAAGCCACATAATTCGAAAGATTGGCCCTGTCAATCGAATTGGAAACTGCAATCTCTTAAATTGAAAAGGTGTATCGGTTGGAATTACGGGAATTTAAGGAATGAGGACATCTTCACCTTTGAATTACCCCGTCAATATTGTTTCTTCCACTACATTGTTCATCAATTTCTTGACTGCGAGTTGCTTGCCGTTTTAGAGTTTCGGTTGATTGATGTTCCGCAACAGGATAATTGGCACACCTATTTTAAATTTCAGTATGTGTGGTGGAATACCCGGCAGATCGAGTGAATTCAAAAATTCAGTTGGGTAATTATTGGCCTCCTCTTTTGTTTGAATCGTGCCAGGTTTCTACACTTAATTTTAGAAGAAATGCTATTTCTCCACGGATAATACATGAAAACTTCAGGGGCTTGGCGGCACCATTAAATATTATCTAATCAAAAAAATACTGGTCTTCCACCCTAGAGGGTGGGAGCATAAAAATTTTTGTTCAAAAACTGTTTTCATATTTTTTTTGAATTTACATAAAATATCCTTGATATTCTATCTAAAAATTTATTAAAACAGTTTTACAGATTGCGTTTTGATGAGCAAATATTTTGAATTGAATTTTTACAATTAACATTTTCACATCATATTGCATTGAAAATAGTTTCAAATCTTATTATTATTACAATATATCCAATTTTTTAATAGGAGATACAAAATATTGCTTTATAACTTTTATACAAAAAAGGTTTGCCTGATTGTACATATCAATATAAAAATTAATTTGTCGTTAATGCTGGTAGCACCCTTGGGAAGGGTAATTATTTTTCAAACTAACTTGACAGATTAAAATTGCCTTCTTAATTTACAAGGCTTCATTGAGAATTAACGATAAATTCCTTTTTATTAGTATTTTCATTTTTATTGACCAAAAAAGAAACAAAGAAACAAGGAATCGTTAAGATCTTTACAGATAATTGCATTTGCATTTGTTGTAGTTAAAATTGTGCCGACACAACTTCTTTGATCCTTGCTACTTGGCACGCTTCGTAAATTCCATCTCACTCAGAATATTGTCAAAGTGTTAATTAAGATTCTAATTGAAATTTCAATCACGCATTGAAATAATAGCGAGTAACTTGCCAATAAAAAATTCATCTCAATGTTGACCAAATGTGGCATACAGCAAGCAAGCGAGTATATTAAAGTTGTCGAGTGAGTCGATGGCATAGAGCGTAGCATAAATCTTTCGAAGCGGAGCTGAGTGACATGCGACAAAAGCACGAACAGACGTCACAACTTTGACAAAGTCTTCTTTGACTTCAACTTCAACTTAAACACTGGCACTGGGCTCAACAGATCAGGCAGCCCGCCGGCCGGTTTGATTGATACGGCATGGGCAATTAAAAATTGATCACGTTTAACAAAATGCTGCCACTGCCGCTGCACAATATATCACATCACAACAGTCGAACGATGATTCGGAGTCTGAAGTTGAGTCTCTGAAATGATAAGCTCGCACAAAATTGCAATATTAGTGACACATTAAGTCAAGCTATTCGATCGTCACACTCAGACGCAGATACAAACATTTCTTATTGTTATTCTATACAAATGTATCTTATAGATACGTTCTGCACAATATACACATATATTGTCGGCGGCATATTGTTCTTAAGTTTGTACAGACTATAGCACATATTTGTATAAGTTTGTGTGTATTGGTAACCGTTTTTTTTTTTTTTTTTTTGCACATCAATAATTCATTTCATCCAAGTTTGAACATTTTGATCGGCATATGGATGGGCGCAGTTCATATTGGCATTGTGTGTCCAGCAATGGGACAAGTCAGCGAGAAAAAAGATATTCCGCTTGTCAGCTATGCAAGTGTTTTTATGCCAAAAAATTGTGCCATAAATATAATGATGGATCTATATGAGGGTATTGAATCCATACAGGAGCGTAATTTTCATAATATAAACTCAGGCGGAATACAGCTGAAAGCCATTTGACCATTTGTTAAGTCCAGTTAAATCTTTATTCTTTTGCCTTTTATTACCGTTCTTAAATTAAATTAGATCAATACTTTAATATAACTCACTCAGCTTGAGTTTCCAGTTCAATGTTTCGTGAATTAGCCCGTTCTACAGAACAGTCAATCAGTATTAATATCTACTGGATCTAAAAATTAAATTTTAGCTTTCATTCAGTCAAGGAATTACGAAATTTTGAAAGACTTTTGTCACATTTAGAGCAATACTTGGATTTCGTGTTGATAAAACTAGGCATCCTAGGACCAAAACCACTGTCCCAGTTTTCCGCATCAACGATATTCATCAAGTATAGCTCAGTCAAGCCATATGTGACTGACTTAAAAAAGTAATAATCGGAGCGTGGAGTATTTGGTAAATCTAGTGAGTTTCGAGTTGGGATATGCTTCCCATGACGATTTCATGCGGCAAATAGAGATCCTTAGCCTAGATGTGTGCTATCTATTATTCCGTACCTGGTATCATTGTATATCTGAGGGTAGCTTGGTCTTCAGTTATGAATTTAGACAGACTCTAGGACGGGCAAAATAATGTTTGGTGAACAATTATATAGCAAACCGATCCGGGAAGCTAGTTCGTGAATTACAATCATGAATTATAAATTTATACAAATTATAACCATACTTCAATGCAATGCATTATTGGCTGTTGTTTTGAAGTCATTTAATTTTCAAACTTCGCTTGCGTTATTTTGGAATTTATGAGTCCTAACCTGGAATTTGTTTGCGCTTTAGTTTAGTATAGAACATTACTTTACTAAACTAAAGCATTTAAATGGTTTTAAAACTTTCAACGCCTTCGACGTGAGGTAATTTTTTTTTTGTTGCGATATGTGTTATTGCTTTTAAAAATCAGAGCTTGTACTCTTTTGTCCAATATTCTACTTAAAATGTTGAAGACGCTAATCTTTGAATTTTGCTTGATATAAACTATATATTTTTCCTTTATTTTCTTAACAGTTTCGAATATATATTATGTATGTCTTCGAGAGTTTTTGGATAGCACTTCCCATCAGCAGTACTTGATTTCTTTCCCTTTCCCGTTCATCATCGGTGTGTCTCGATGAGACCTTTGCTCAGAAGTTTTTATGCTATTTTGGTTGTTTTACCCAACACCTAATTTTGTTCCATATTTTATTTGATCTTTGATTTTTAGGATGGTATTCAATAGTTTTAGTTGATAGCAAAAGTAACTAAGTTTCCCACCAAATTTCAAATATATTCCATGGTGTGAATGGGCCGAAAAGATTGTTACAAACTTTTTGTCAAATTCAATATATCTACAATTTTAAAGAATAAACATTGGGTATATTAGCGATGCCACAGGTCGCTTGGGTGAAGTCGCTTCAACCTTATTTTTTTTAATTTTCAACTATTTAAAGGTTATTTTTTACGGATTTTGTAAATATTAAACAAAAATACAACAATACAAAAATAACTGTTTTTTATAATACATTTCAATGTTTTCATTTATTGGGTTCGTTGATCTTAGAAGATATTTTCATCCCTTTTAGCAACGAAATATTTTTTTACTCGATCATTCTTTTAAAAAACTATCCCTTTATTTTGATAAATAAGAATCCGTTGAAAAAACACTTGACCGCTCCTGTTCTGATTTATCTTATAAATAATACAAAGCAACAAAGGCAAACGGACTCGAGCAAAAACAGCACTCAATATTCAACTTGTTTGTAAACAATTCCAGTTCGCAAACTTCAAACTTAAGCGTTCTGCTCATTATATCCTTGATGTGAGTTTGTTGTTGTTGTCGTTGTTGTTGCCGACCGCATCATCTTCAATGCACTTTACAAGACGAAGCCGACACCAAACCAGACAAAAAGCAAAGCGCCCCAAAGAACTTCATACTCATCCTCGCCGCCAATTGATTGAATCCGAACAAGTGAGTAAGTAAACGAGTGAGCGAGAGAGCGAATAAGCTATTGAGTGGATTGGCTTTTGATTGAAAACTGCCGAAGGTTTTGACAGAGAAATGTTATTAATGTTCGTATGCGGTAGGTTCAAATTTGACGGTTGTAATGAATGACAAAGCGCGAGTCTCATATGAGAAACATTGCTCAAAAGATTTTACGATCGATCGATCGAACGAACGATCGGCAGATCACTGCGAAGCTAATAAACGATGCGTAAGCAAAAATTGTTGCAACTCGTTTTATATTTTTTTTTTTTTATTTGTTTGATTAGAGTTTCTCTTCTTATTAAATTTTTTTTTACCACTTTGAGTTTTCTTTTGTAAAGCAACAAAAAAAAAAAAAAAACAGCAGACGCGTAAAGAGAACAAATGCTTCAGGTTCAATAAATTAATGCGGTTTTTCTTTTGATTTTCTTTAATTATTTATTAAACAGAAAAGAGAAGGAGAAGTTCGGTAACAATGACTTTGATCGATTTATGATCGTTTACTAATAGAACTGTAAAGATTTTCTAATTATTTTTTTAAATTTTTAATGCGAACACCAATGGAAGAATGCTATCGATGCAAGTCGTCGTTGTACAAATGTCAAAAACTTTGCTATTATTCGCAAAACATTTCGAGAACATCAGAAGGCAAGGTGCTGACAAACATAAAATTCGTGTGAATACCGACACGCTGTGACAAGTCTCTCACAATCTGTCTGTCTGTCTCTCGGTCTGTCTGTCTAAATATCTGTCCAACTGTCAGAGAAGCTAAGTAGCACGACCGATCGACCCACAGTTCCGTCGTTCTACTGTAGTAGGAGTTATAGCAGCGACAAGTCGGGAGAGGTCGTATTGTATATATGTAGTCGGTACCCTAGACGGTGTAGAGGAAGTATCTCATAATAACAGCAATCGGTGATAACATGATGTTATTGCAAGCAAAACGTGCCACGAGACAACAGATATCGAACTATTGCACTCGAATATGCTTAAATATGTAAATGCGACATATACCCAACACCCTCGCTCGCTTATTCGCTTGTTTGTTTGTTTGCTGCCATTATTCTGTAAACTCCTTCAAAATAACTTGTAGAAGCAGTTACGGAGACGAACTATCTTGGTTAAATGTATCTCTTTTGTACAAGTATGCTGTTTTGGCTTTGCTTTGCTTTGACTTCGATATTGAAATGTTGTATTTGCGCTAAAAATATTTGAAATTCTTTTAAATCTAACTGTGATAATAAAATCGTTTTCGTGTTTCGGTTTTGTGGTAGCTTCTTGTTAGCATAAAAATTTTAAATAGATTTTAAACAAACGTTTTTTAAGTTAAGTAACAGTCTTGCAAATGTTTTATTAATGTTTTCAATTTCTTTAACTGCTTTGCTGTCGACGAATTAGTTTTGTAAAAGTATTCTCCAGAAATATACGAAATGTTCTAATATTTCTGGATATAATGCCGGTAGAATATATGTCTCGTTTCACACAAAGTGAACTTCCAATACCGGTTTCATTTAAAAATTTTTGTAAATTTGGAAAAATTATGTTAAAATAATACATTTGAAACGTCGTGTGCTCAAAATAAAAAAAAATAGAAAAGAAACAAAACGGCAAATACAATATGGTGGAAAACTTATACTGATTTACTTGACTTTCTAATTTAAAAAAACTCTTTTCTTTAAAGTTGTTACTCGTGGGTTTTTATGGTCGTTGGTTGTGAACTTAATGTTCGAATTTCAAAATGCAACATGATGAACTGGAAAATTTTCAAAAATCTATCAGTTTTGATCTAATTCGGAGTCCATTATGTTGTATTTTCTATTTTTTTTTTTCAATCTTGGGTACGCGACATTTGAAGGGTATTACTTTAAAATTAATTTTTCACCTATAAAACGACTCTTATGCAAGCCGAAAAATGTTTGCTTTGATATTCTTCGTACCAATTTTCTAGAAAGGTTCAATCTCAGGGGTTAAAAGATATTAGCATTTTTAATGCTTTTGGTGCTATTTTGAGATTGTGGACCTTAATTGTCGTGGTGTAAAGTACCATGCTAATAAAATGTTGGAAATAATTTTGGCCTAACTTATAAACCTATTTAAAGTCGACTTTATCTAAAAAAGATGACACTAACTTTAATTTCGTAATAATAAATAAATATGTAGGGCCAAATTCACGATGCAATATTTTCATGCAATATCAGAGTAGTATCAGAGTAAGAAAGTAAGATAGTGATGATATATTTTTTCAAGTTAGACATTTTTTCGTATTCACCCGAGGTTGCGCAACAATCTTTGAAATGTTGCATGAAAATCTTTCATCATATGACTCGGCCCTATCAATTGTTTCGTAAAACTTGAAACTAAAATATATAATTTCATATCAAGCTGCTACTAAAATTTTCTAGTATAATAAATGGTACTAATTTTGCGAGTTGTTTTTTAGTTCTGTATTTTAAAACTATGAAAAATTAAAAAAAACTTTTAAATTCACTTTTTATCAGGGCATTTTAGTTATATCTCAAACACACAAAATTTAGTGTCGACGCTAGCTAGAGTCGATTTTTTTCAATTATCAGTAGGGCTAGGAATGCTAAACTTATGAAATTGTACCTTTTCTAAAAAAATTGTCGCTAAACACATTAAAAGCAACAACAAAAACAGAATTTTCAACTGAAAATTCTAGGGGTCTTATCAATAATCGGAAAATCATTATGAATATCAAATTTTTTTAGTGAAGACAGTTTATTTATTTATTTATACATTTTGAACTTTTTTAAGACGACTTGTGGCCGAAAAATAAAACTCAATTTTTAGTCTCAATAGGAAGTACTGTTTTGACCTTCAACAACGAACATCTTCGTGCAGCAACTTACATTAATTACACAGGGCATCATGGTCTTTTTTCGATATGATAAGAGTTGCCAATGTATTTTGGGCGCTGAACATGATTCTGGTACCCAAAAGTGGACATCAAAAAATTGGGTTGTTCAACCAAAAAAATCAACGATTAAGATTATCAAAAATATTTTTTTTAGCAATTGGTTACACTCAAATGGCGGTTTTTCGAATGTTCGCTGTTATATTTATAGATGATTGGAGGTGTAATGATCTTTTCAAAAAAAGTAGAATTCGGATATTACGACTCCGCTTATGGGCCCCGACCCCATACAAGCTTGTATGGAACTGCTGCTTTTCGGTTAGTGCGACGTCCGGATATAATCGTGGGCCCCTTGGCCGTCGTTATAACCGGATTCTATTGATATAATAATTTATAGCAAATACGATCAAACACTTTTAATTCTAGCAATTGCAATACACTAGTTTACAGCCAAAAAGGCTCTAAGTTGTCATAGATCTAATCCCCCTGTTTTTTTAGCCCTAGATTTTAAAAATGACCACGAAATATTTTTCTAAATGATCGTTCTCGAAATGTAAAACAAACGGTTTTTGGGACTTTTTCCGAAAAATATGGAATATTTCATGCTTTTTAGAAATTTCTCATTTTTTTTTTTAGAAAAAATTTAAAATAAATTATTTTTATAATTCGAACTATCCATTTTTTATATATATAGTAATAACGAAAAAAGTTCCAATAGATTTTGAGAATATTTCGAGAACGATCCTTAAGAAAAATATTTCGTGGCCATTTTGGAATGTGTGGCTTAAAGTACAGGGGAACAGATTCATGACAGCCCAGAACCTTCGACAAAGTCAAAATTTATGAACTAGTGTTATGGATCGATCTTCAAAAATTTTGTTTAGTAATTGGTTTTAAGGTTTATCAGGGTTAGTGTTTAAAAACGTAGCAAATATAGCTACTCCTTTTTTTCATCCCGATCATTTTTTTTCCGTAAAAAATAAATATTAGATACGTAGCCTAATCTGCATAATTTTCTGTAAACATTTGAAAAGAACTCTTTTTTTCGATTAAATTATTCTGCTTAATTCGTTCTGGTTCACTCAAATATCAAAAAAAAAAAAAAAAAAAAAAAAAGAAAATGACACAAAGTTTCGTTTCCTAAAGAATACAGCAAACTTATCTAAGCTAAGCCGTCGTCGTAGAGTTGAGTCAGTCAGTCAGTCTGCCTGTCTTGGGGAGCAAAACGACATTTTGACAAATCTTTCAACACTATCGAGCACGAATTGAATTTTTGGCGAATTATTTTGCGATTAGTCGATCACAGAAGTGAAACAATGAAAATTTCTTTATACTTGAATGCACAGAGTACCATTTCAGCCAGATGATATAGTAAGCTAAACGACAGATATGGCAATACCAACAACAATAACAAAAACAATAAGAAGAACGAAAAGCAAACAGTAAAGCACCAAAATGCGCGAATAAAAGTTTTTATTGGCAACATTTAGCGCAGACATTGAAAAATGTTTACAACCAAAAGACTTACGAAAGGGGTTTCGCTACATTTGATTTGATGTTGTTTGTTTTTTTTTATTTTTCTTTTTTTTTGTTAATACTCTACAAATATAGATTTATATTGAGGTAATATAAATATGTTGAAAAGTTTGTTACGTATAGAATAAACCTCGAACCTCTACAAAGAAAGTTAAGAGCTCATTTCCCTAACTCTTGCAGTTGCCGAGATTTATTCAGGGAAAGTAAAACAAAATGTAAATGAAGGGTATTAACAATTTCTCATATACAACGTTTTCTTTTGGTTTTAATTTTTTTTTTAACGCTGGTCAGACACAAGAATATTGATATCGTGCATATTGATCTTGTTCGGCGATAAGCCTTCATTTTATTTTATTTTTATTTATTTTTCATTTTTTCTTTTGTTGGCTTTGAACCACTTCCAAGGAACTACAACAATTCAAACACATTCGCAAATGCTTTGCTTGAGCCTTTTTTAAGCTTTCAATTGGATTAGCTGCATTTTGGTCATTGAGCGCTGACTCCTTCAATGGAATGGAATTGAGTTTTGATATTTTTTCCATTTTATTTTTCTTTTTCTACTGAACTCGGGGTTGCCCCGATGGATTTTGTAGAACTTGTTTTTTTTTATTTTTTTCTTCTTCTATAAAGTATCTCTGTGGCAACTCAATGTCTGTCCCCGTTTTGTGCTTAACTTTGTCTGCGTTTTGGCTTTTTATTATTTTGTCTTGACAAAGTGTAGCTTGAATATTGGCGCTGTTACTTCAGCATATGTGGTTGTGGTTGTGGATATGGTACGGTACGGTATGGTACACTAAGTTGCGCTGTTATCCGTTTCTGGATTTTGGCGCGCGTTGCATTCTCACACGAATTTGCCTTAACTTAACGTCATGCCACACCGATACCATTCCATTCCATCCCCATCCTACTAAGAGTTGTCTTCACTGTTCTGCTCAATCTCTTTCGTTGACTGGCCGCAACGAATCGCGTCTATTTCAACTTCATTCTCATCCTCGTCCACGTTCCTCAATGTACTCACCTCGCCTCACTTCGCAGTGGCAGTAGTTGTAGTTGTGTTTCTTGCGCATTTCTGGAACCTATAAATTTAATAATGGCAAAAATGGCATAAAAGTATTACAAATGCGCGAAAATATTCTTGTTGGAGTTTTTGTTTTTGTTGTTGCTGTTTTGGTTCGTTTCTGTTGAAGATTTGCTTGTGGCAAGGTCTTTGCTTTTCTTCGAATTAATATTCGTGTGATTTTTATCGATTTTTGATTTCTTATATCAACATATTTAAGTGAACTATGCAAATATGATTTTATTTTATTTTTTTTTTTTTTGTTGTTTTTTAATTTTTCATATTTCTACAAAAAATAAATGCTATATTGTGTTTGTTTTTTTTAAAGAATTCTAATTATTTTTAAGAAATTATAAAAAAAGCGGTTATATAGTAGGTACGATCGAAAAAATCCTGGTCCAGGGTACATTTTTTAAACCGAAGCTTAAATATTGTCTCACGAATCTTTAAATATTTTATGTGTGATCACAAGTGGCTTGAATATACTCTCCATATAGGATGGATAACAATCACAGGTCTCATACTATACAACCTGTGCTTAGGCACAATATTGATGTAAAATTTTATGCAAAAAATACAGATGAAAATATTAGAAAATGGATATTGTAAAGGGTGGTTAAATTTCAAGGGCCGATGTTGATTTTGAATAAAACACGAATTATTTAGGAAATTATTGACATTTCTTTTTATTACGATATATTGGTATGACTCAATTATGTATGTAACAAAATATCGGCCAAATGGCCGCCACGGCTTCGGCGGCACACGTCTATCCGATGGTATAAATTTTCGATGACGCTGAGGCATAATTGAGGTTCAATGTCGTTAATGTGCCGAATTATCTCATCCTTTAGCTCTTGAATTGTTGTTGGCTTATTGGCGTACACCTTTTCTTTCAAATAACCCCAAAGAAAGAAGTCCAACGGTGTCAAATCACATGATCTTGGCGGCCAGTTGACATCGCCGCGACGTGAGATTATGCGGCGATCAAATTTTTCGCGCAAAAGAGCCATTACTTCGTTAGCTGTGTGGCAAGTGTAACCGTCCTGTTGAAACCACATATCGTCCACATCCATATCTTCCAATTCAGGCCACAAAAAGTTTGTTATCATCTCACGATAGCGAACACCATCCACAGTAATTGCCTGGCCAGCCTCATTTTCGAAGAAGTACGGCCCTGTGATGCCGCCAGCCCATAAACCGCACCAAACAGTCACTCTTTGTCTCCCTACAGACCCGGTTTGCTCAAATTTTTGCACGATTTTTCCGACTGTACGCACATTTGGACGATTAAATTGACCGAAAAAATCACGAAGTGCACGATATGCATTTTGGATTTGAACGCCCATTTTCATAATAGGCCTGAATAACTTTAACGCGTTGCTCGATTGTGTATCTTTTCATGGCTCAAATTGAGTTAGTCTGATGTTGAGAAATGTCAAAAGATATGCAGGAAAAAACTTGACGTTTAGGTGTGGTTCACATTCAACATCGGCCCTTGAAATTTAACCACCCTTTATAAATTATGACACTTGAATCGTTTTACCCAATTAAGAGTGAATACATTCATAAATCACAACTATTTATGTACAATAGCTGCAAAATGTCTGGTAGATTTGTATGGCGGCTATACCTAAAAATGGACGTGGCCCTTTCATTTTCATACTTGATTTAGTCGTTGCTGTGAAAAGCTAAAGTTCCAAATTTCAGCTTAAATATATCTTTTAAACTGACCGAATGATCTTTGAAAGTTCGTATACTGGGTATTAGAGCTTAGATTAATATAAATTAGACTTGTATATGATAATTAAAAAAAATAAAAAAAAAAATTTTTAAAGTAGTATCCAAATCCAAAGGCTTATATGAATATAGCTCTAATTATTTATGAATAAAACAACAAGACTTACTCAAACTTGATATGTAATTATCACAATTGTAAAACAAAGTATATATTAAATCAAATCCTCATTTGTAGGAACTCGTGAGCACTTTCTCGCATTGTGCAGTCTGAACCTTTCGTAATCTTTGTTATGGGAATCTTAGGTGTCTTCTAACAACTGACAAAGGGAAAGTACGGTAAAGTATTTAAAAATGCTTTCTCCATGAAACAATTTATCAATCCAACAATTTCCCATAACATTTTTCAAAATTTTTTTCAAAACAGTGCAACTAAAAAGTATTCATAATTCGTACATAAAAACAAAAATATAAATATTACAAAATATGATGAACTCATTTAAGAAATTTTGCAATTAAAACTATGTTTTTCTTTTTGGTTTATTAATTTTTATACCCTGTACCCAAAGGGTAAAAGGGTATATTAAGTTTGTGCGAATGTATGTAACAGAAAGAAGGGAGGCAAGATAGACCCTATAAAGTATATATATTCTTGATCAGCATTGGAAGGGGGAGTCGAACAAGCTTTGTCTGTCTGTCCGTCTGTCCGTCCGTCCGTCTGTCATGCTGTCTGACGTATGAAAACGATTATTTCGGAGACTATAAGAGGTAGAGCTTTCAAAATCGAAACTTAGACTCTCCTAGGCCGTCAAGTGTGCACTTACGAACGGTTTTTCTCTAGACCCATTTTAAGGGGTACCCCCATACAAATGTACCCCAAAATTTTGGGTTTTTGCATAAAAAACGTCATTGTTTTTCATTCGAGGAAGTTCAAATTTAGTGTAAATTATGTCTATGATAGTCCCAATAAAATATCCCAATTTGGATAGGACCAACAAAATTTTAGGTATAGCTCCCATACAAATTTACCCCAAAATTTTGGGTTTTTACATAAAAATGTCATTGTTTTTTATTCTAGAAAATTTGAATTTAGTATAAATTATGTCTATGATAGTCCCAATAAAATATCTAAATATGGGTAGGACCAACAAAATTTTAGGTATAAACACAATCAAAGATATACCCGATTTTTTAAGTTTTTCTATGAAAATCCAATTCAATGATGTATGGTAGTAAAATAGAACCAAACTTAAGGTACATATAGATTGGGTACAGGGTATCTTGCAGTCGAGCATACTCGACTTTAGCGTTCTTTCTTGTTAGTTATTAAAAACTTGCAAAACTTACAAATATATAAACTTATAAGACTAAAATGATGACTTAAATTTTCTTCGACTTTTAAAAATAGATAAGGTACGCTAAAGTTATAAATAGAAATGAATGGCAGGTTACCACAAACTGTAGAGTTTCTCAGTTAGAAATATTTTTGTTTAAATTACATATCCATTTTTACAAATTACTTTGAAATACAATTTAATTGGTTTTTCGTGTCGTGATTTTAATCTTTTAGTGACTCAAACTAGGTTCTCGACAATTTAAAAATAAAATATGTTAAAATCGTATGATGTCAGACATGCTGTCATATGATTTCATCATTTTCATCAAATTTCGCAATATAATTAAAAAATAGAATAAAATAAAAGAAACAGAAATATTTAAAGATTCCAAAAAGGACTACGAATGAAACAAGTCGTTTTTTAAGAATTTGTTCTATAAATTTATCACATTTATCACGACTTGGAGTTTCAGAGTCTCATGCATTTAAGACTTTATAATTTCCGTTGTCTACACTAATGGTGCTACCAACAAAAACATCTAAACTTGATGTTGATGAATTCTTCAGAATGCGCGTTAAAGCTCAAAATTGGAAGCAAGTCGTATCAACTATTTTACGAACGCTTCAATTTCAGAGCCAATATTCTAGTTTTGATTATACTGAGCCTACATACTAACATGTAAAATAAGATAGAGGGAGTACTATAAAAAAAGGTCGCTTGTTCAAGGACTAGTGTATCATAAAAATCGGCGATAGAAAACAATGTACCGTAATCTCTTTTATCCATTTTACACATATTTAAAATGTTTCAACGCGTTTTTCTGCGACTTACAGATGGACACTCAGACTTACATATCTAGACTTAAACTTATTGCATCGATTTAATTAACTCTATATAAGTTATAGGGTCTTCTAGGTCCATAGTTTTTGAATCTGTGCTCAGTATGTAACAGGCAGAAGGCGGTTTAATAGACCCTATATAGTATATATATAGTCTTGATTAGCGTTGAAAAGCGAGCTGTGTCTGTCCATTTATCCTACCATCTGCCGAATGAAAACGATTCTCTCGGAAGTTTTAGGGTTTTAGGATTAAGTTTTTAAATTTAGTATGGATTATGCCTTTAATATTGAATTATCGCAACATGGGTAAAACCGACATACAAATTTACCACAATTTTTTGACATTTTGTATAAAAATCCAATAAAGTTAGGTATATAAGATATTCTCGACAAGAAAGAACGATTTCTTGTATTTTTTTTTACTTCTCATTCTTGAAAAATGGTAAGCCTTAAAATTTAGTATTAACTTATCTGTTAAATATCATAAGCTTTTTACTAATTGATTTTTGTACACTCGTCACACGAGTCCGTCTCTTCGTAGTTACACGTTTCATTCGCTTTGTTTTGAAGATACCTAAATACGAAGCTAAACCTTTTGTCGGCCAACTATATCAAAGCGCCTTGCCCACTCTTTTATTCTCAAACAAACTTTCTACCCATTATCCAGTTTTTATGTGAATATAGTTGTTATTTATGAAGATATTTACTCCAAATTAGATTAAAAAAAAACTTTTAATGTCAACCCATGGATACAATTCTGATTTGAGTAGAATCTAGGAAAATTCGCGAAATATTATCTACGCCAGTGATGATCATATGTAGTTGAAGTTTAGTGTGGTGGATATTTTAGCATCGGTAGAACACGTCTTTGTTTTTATAAGGTTTACCGATTTTTAAAAATTTCTAGTAAAAAGATTCAGAATGGAAGTCATATACAGCTTCAATTATGTTACGCAACATTTTACCTCTGAAGGATTAAGAACGTAAAATTCATAAAATACATTTTTATAACTTTTTTTTTTATATTTTATAAAAAATGATATCAAATGTCAAAAAGCAAAGAACACATTAAGATTTTAACATACATTTTCTCTTAAGAAAGAAAGAAAGAAAGCTGACAAGATATTAAAATAAAAATGTTTTCCGAGAAATAAAAACAAAATGGAAGGCAATCATATATGTTACAAAGACTGGCAGGCGACATTTGCACACTGGCTTGGATATATATAAAGAACCAAAGAAGAAGAAGAAGAAAGTACAAGTATAAAGATTCGCTTTAATAACCAAAAATAGTTCTTTATCCTTGTAACTTCCTTTTGACGCCCGCACTATCCGCTTGCGTTTCCGCATTCGAGAAAATATGACATTTTACAACACAAGAAAGTAGAGGATGAGAAGAAGAAAATCATCTTCGGTTTTATGTATAAAAAGGTGGAAGATGGATCATGTTTACTCATTTACTTTTTGCCTTTACTACTTGACATATGCACAAAAGGACGAAAAAAAATAAAATGAAAATGAGCCAAATCGAAAAAAAAAATACATAAAGAAAGAAAATTGTCCTTGTAAAAAAAAAACAAGAAAAACGTTAACTTCGGTAGAACCGAAGCTTAAATACCCGCCACACGAATCTTTAAAGAGTTTATGAGTGGTCACCCAAGTTTACACACAATATTAATTTCAAATTTTGAGCTAAAAATACAAATATGTATAACAACATATTTGTCGAAAATATCTGGAAATGGGCGGTAAGTTTGTATGGAAGAAACACCTAAAAATGGGCGTGGCACCATGATATTGGAAGAGTTTTTACCCAATATGGAGTAAATTCATGAATAAATAATAACCATTTTCATAGAAAAATTCGAAAATGGGCGGAAATTTTGTATGGGGGCTATGCCAAAAAATGGGCGTGGCATATATGATTTGACATTGGATGACATTAGAAGTGTTTTTAGCCAAATTGAGGTGAATATATGCATAAATAATAACTATTTTCATACAATAAATCGAAAAAAAACGGACAGTTTATATGGGGGCTATGCCTAAAAGAGGGCGTGGCATCTTGGATTTAGCACTGAATGACAAAAGAAATGTTTTTACCCAATTGGGAGCGAATACATTCATAAATAATTAGTATTTTTATACAAAAAATTGAAAACAAACGGTAAGTTTGTATGGGGGCTATACCTAAAAATGGGCGTGGCACTCTAATTCTCGAACTCATAATAGTCGTTGCCGAGAAAGCTTAAGTTCCAAATTTCGGCGTAATATCAAAATATCTTCATCAAAAAAATTGCGAAGAAATAAACAGACAGACAGACGGACAGACAGACGGACAGACAGACGGACATGGCTAAATCGATTCGTCTCATCGAGCTGATCAATAATATATATACTTTATGGGGTCTACGACGTCTCCTTCAATGCGTTACAAACTTTCCGACAAACTGAATATACCCTTCACACTATGTGTGGCGGGTATAAAAATTCTTAAAAACTAACTAAAGAAAATAAATATGGCGGCCGACTTGAATGCGCAATACACTGCGCCAATACACTTCCTCTTCCTGTCTTCTTCCTTTTTTGGCTTTCTTTCTTTCTTTTCTGCTCCTTATTGCAAATGACATTTTCAGCATTATCATTATTTCAACTCATTTCTGACTGCCGCAATATTGTGATGCGTCGTCTACTTCTGCCTTGCGTCTTTCCGGTCGAAATGATTTAATGACGACAAAAATTTATTGTGCGTGAATTTTTCGCATTCGTAAGTTTTTCATGTTCAACGTTGAAGCTTTTGATTAGCTTGTTTGCCAAAGCTTTCTTAATTTTTCTTGACGCTCTTTAATGATACAAATGATGGAAGAATTTTTTTCTATTTTCTTTTTTTTTGTTGTTGTTGGATTCTCTTCTGTTGCTGACGCTTCTATTAAATTCGTGGGCGTTAACCTTCAAAGAACCCTAATTTAGTTGTCAGCAACAATATTATCCTTCGTAGTTCAACCTTTGTTGCTGCATCCCTTCGCACTTAGTGTGCAATGTTAAATATTTTTTGATAACAGATCTGCTCGGACAATTTGATGTACTTCGACGATTTGCCGCTTCGTTTTGGAATTATGCGGGTCGTATTCAGTTTCATTTCATGTTTGCCACCCTTCGCTTCGAACCATTATTGAGTCATGTAGTACATTTTTCTCTTTGCTTTTAGAAGTTGTTACATGCCTAATTATATTGTTTTGACTACGAAGAAATTCGCTTATTTCACTGTTCGTTCTTATTGTTTTATTGTTGTCGCTGATGTCATACAAATGTCAATTGCAGTCACATAAATTGCAGCAAAGCTAAAAATTCTGAAAGATATTTTGCTAAAGCTCTGCTTAAAATCGGTTAGAACTATCCAACCTTGACAAAACGTTATATTAAGTTTGGGCAGATGTCATATTCCAGGCAGATACCATAAAGTACATATTTTTCTAGATCAGCATCGAAAACTATATCGAGCTATTTGAATCTCGAGTGAAATTTCGGAACTTAATTTCGGAACGCAATTCCGGTGTACAAAATTTCCCAGTTTCAAAAAAACTTTTCGGAGCCCGCGAGATTGAAATTAATAGCCGTCGGAAGTCATTATAATCCATATACATGATTAGACCTTAAAAAATATTAGGTTTTTTCCCATGAAAACTGCTTTGTTTTCCAATTTAAGTGAGAAAAACATACGTTTCATATTCGCTGAGTACAGGGTATATCGTAGTCGACCTTGTAGCGCTCTTTCTAGTTTATATATTGATAAAGTTTTGTATATTATCTATACTTAATAAACCGAAATTTTACAATTGTGTATAATAAGTTTGTGACATGAATGTAAAAGGCAGGAGGAGGCTTGATAGACCACATTAAGTAGTCGGAATTCAAATCGATTTAAATCGATTTAAATCGACTTAAATTAAGTTGGTACAACTGTTACTGATTTCCATGCCATATTATATTTCAAAATATTTATTAGTGTTTGAGTTACTCTAGTTTTTGTGCGACACAAAAAGTGATTTTGGCGAGTTTTCAATTATTTTTTCGATTATTCAACAAAGAAGAGCAATCAAATGTTGTTTTCTGAATGGAATAAACGTTGAAAATGTTGAAGAAGGCTTACGGGGACCGGGCTCAACAACATATTATTGGTATAAATTGTTCAAAGAAGGTAAAGAACGCGTTGAAGACGAATGGTCGACCAATAACCTTAACGGACGATGCTCACATAGAAAAAGTAAAAGAATTAATCCTTACACACCGTCGATTAACTATAAGAGACATTGCTGATGAAATTGGCGTATCGAAAGGATCAATTAATACCATTTTGAAAGATGTTTTGAGCCTCAAATGTGTCAAGTCTCGATTGGTACCAAAAATGCTGAATTTTCTTGAAAAAAAAATCTTATCTGTCCGTTCTGACGTCAGTCGTATGAAAACGATTATCTCGGAAACTATAAGAGATAGGTCCACCATATTCGAAAATTGGACTCTCCTAAGAAGTCAAGTGATCACTAATTATTACGATATTTCACTAGCCCTATTTTAAGGGGTACTCCCATACAACCCTACCATAAACATTTTAGTTTTTTCATGAATATTTCTATTTTATGTAATCTTTCAACTCTAAATTTAGTATGCATTTTGGCTACAATAGTCAAAATGAAATATCGCAAAATGGGTAAAGCCCAAATTTTTTGACTTTTTGTATAAAAATCAAATACAATAAAGTAGGGCATATACCAAGTGGGTATCTTGGAGTCGAGTATACTCGACTTCAGCATTCTTCACTATTCATTTTGAACTAAAGCCATTCTTCTCGAACCTTATATTTGTCTATACTAGCTCTTAACTCTTTCTACTTTAAAATGAAGAAGGGTGTAAAGTTTTTTGTTCCTTAATTAGGGCTATTGGAACAATTTAAATGGTCGAGGAGAAAAACTATAGTTCAAAACCTAGAGGAGATGGGACGTTGAATTTTTCAAAAAACATGCTACAACAATGCTTTGGCTACAATTTTTGTGAAGAATGCTGAACTTCTCCAGGTTTCGAACTATAGTTATTCTCCTATTATTCCTTCAAGGGTCCCAGACGCCTCTTAAAACTTCGGTTTTATGTAAGGTAAAGTTTTCTTTGATTTAATTCGATCTTTATGCACCAAATTCAAATTTATCTTGAAAAAATTAATGAAATTTTAAGTATTTATAAACTGTCGATATACAAGTATGTACCTATAGATCATTCTACTTTCTTTTTATCATTCCTAAGAATACAAAACTACTTAAACTGCAATGTACATAGTACTGAGAAACAGTCTGCCATATGTATGTAAAAATTTATTTGAAAAATATTTTATCAAATTATAAATATGCCAAAACCGTGAAGAGTCCTAATTTGACAGCAATGTAGCGCCAACAAGGCCATCAAGATCAACAGAAACATTAAATGTTCCATTCAAACGTCAAAAAGTTTGAACGTCCAATTTCTCAGACAAATATTTAACCAATTAAAACAAAAAAAAAAATTGATACAACTTAAACAATGAGACACCAAAAATATATTGAAAAATAAAAAAAAAGATTTGAAGAGCATAAAAAAAATTTCGTAAATATAATTTATTAGCTTTAAAGCAACAAAAAAAAAAAGAATACTCAAGATGATGCTGATGTATACATTTCGCGAGGTACTTTTGAGGGGCACACAAAATACGACTTTGATGGACAGTTAACAAACGACACCAGTCAGAACGTGGATAAACGAACTGTCCAAAAGGTAGCAAACTAAATCAGCTGAGAATGAACAGAACAGAACAGAAATCGGTATTGAATTTATTTTGAAATGTCTTTTTTTTGTATTTTATTTTTGGGTCTGAGAATGGAGTGGAAATGAAAAATTTTTTTGAGTAACACGACATATTTCATATTTTATTTATTATTTAGAAAGGGTTCTCTGCATAAATCAAAAACGAAATGAGTACGACAACAACGAGAACGAGAACAAGAACAAAATCAACAACAGCAAACAGCAACAGCAACTGGAACGAGCTCGAGGATTCTGATTCTGAGGATGCTGATACATATTGAGAACCACTAAAGTTTGACTTTTGAATCTGCTTGCAGCTTGCCACCAGCATCTTTGTCTCATTCAGTTGCCACGGGCAGATCAAGGAAGGAAACAACGACACCAGCACAAGTTAACCCAAAGCACGACACGCACCAGAACAAATCAAACCAGCAAAGTTCCCACATGTTCACAATTTTGTTCAACGTTTTGTCCTGCTATAAAAAAAAAAAAAAACAACTAAAAAAATTTGTTGTCTCCGGAACTGAACAAGATAAAAAGAAACGTGTAGAAAACAAAAGCAGATTTACAATATAAAAGCATAAAATATTCATTGAACATAATTCAGACAATTTTGTTAACCTGATTCGTTGATTCAATGCACTAAAAAAAATTTGGAGATAAATTTTAGGAATTCGATAATAAAAAATGCCCGACCGTGTGTTACATTGCATTTTACTCGGAAAGTTTAAAGATATTGACCTAAAATATGAATATGAAAGCCTCAACTTTTTTGTACCCACCCAACTCTTTTTCGGAATATTATCTTCGTCACTGATGACCATACAGCGCAATTGAAATATGTTGGGGCTAGTATGAAAAACTTACTAAAAAATACCAAGATTTTTTTGATTGGGGCGAGATCACAGTATTTTGGGAGGAGTATAACAAAATACGAAAAATAAAAACCTTTTTGTAATGAAAATTAAAAAACCGACTTGATGAATGAACCGAATGTCCCTAACGCATTGTTTTAGTAGTATTTTAATTTACTTGCATTGTTGCCTTTCAAGGTCCATAGCGGACATAGAAACATTTTTACTATTTAGTATATATAGATTACTCATCTAAGCATTAAATTGTAAGCATCTTTTACATTAAAAAAAAATGAAATAAATCCTAAAAATACGACAAATTAGGCAGCAGCATCGTTAAATTTTTGTTAGCCTAGCAATGCAGAGGGGACCCATTGGTGGACAGAAACTGTCTATTGCAGGGGCAAGGCCGGATATTGCCACTCAGCAGAGGGTATCTGTTCAAAGATTTAATTAAAATAACCGAAAAATTAAAGAAATTTATTGATGCTAAATCAGAACTAAAAGTCAGATGACCGATTATTTTAATGTTGTGAGGCGTAACAAAATTTATTGTATGGACCGATCTGTGAGTCCTAAAGATTAGATATTAAAAAGAAAACACTTACCAAATTTTAAATGCTGATTTTAGATTCGGATTCAGTGACTCAAAATACATATGACCCCTGTAGTCCTCCGCGCAAGACATCCATTTTTTCTTTGTGTGGCCTAAGTCCAATTTATCCTAAAATTATCACAAAAATTAATCGGCGATTGCTTTCATTTTGCATTTTTATTTAAATTTATCGAAGAGGATAAGTTTTTATTTAAACCCAACTCACGCACCTCGTGGCAAGCATTGTCCAACGATACGGCTTCGGCAATGGGCTTAAAAAATTGTTGGTGCTAAAATATGTTTCACAGCTCTCCAGCAAGCCGTGGGAGGGTTTTGAAAGGTCTTGCGAAACTTGTACTTAGGAGTATTTTACTCTTTTATGAGCAGCTTTGAAATCCATAAATGGTAATTTTTCTCTTTCTTGAAGGTCCTTAAAAACTCTTGGTTTTATGGATTTTGTCGTCCTATATGAGACTTTTAAACAGTATATTTTCTGAATGCTCCGGATTACAGTTATATAAATAAAACGCGTACAATTTTTTTTCTCCAGTTGGAAATTTTGACAGGTTAATTTTAAACAAGATAATTTTGTAATTTATATTTAAAAGCGGAAAAAGTGTTGTCGAGTAAAATTTGTTTATTATGGGACCTAAACTCATCTTGTTTAATGTTAACAAACTCGAAATAAAAATAATATTTTCAAATTTCCTAGAGTAAGCGTGACCATTTATTTTATCAAAAATTTTTTTAAGTGTAGAGCATGAATTGCAAAGGTTCTTGTTAAAAACAGTCAAATGTGCTTCGTATTTTTGCGTCACAGGTTTGGGTGTTCAATCTTTTATTTTTTTTTTTTTTGCACTTTTATTTGGATTCAGTCTTTGGTGGGGACGCATCGCGTCTGCGCACACGCCTGAATGCGATATCAGTGAAATGATCGCTATCTGAAAAAAATTTGTGTTTGGCGCTGTACTCAGCGCAGCGCAGCGCATCGTAGATACAGATACAAATACATAACCGCAACATCAGAAGCAACAGCCACTGAAGTCACTTGCAACATTTACTGCTTCCTCCGATTCTACTCTGCTGATGCTGCTGCCGCTGCTGTTGATGTCACTGATGAAGATGAAGCAAATGAGCCAGAGAAGTCAAATCTTGAATTTCTGCTGCTGCTACATACTTCTGCTGTTGTTCCTGATCCTGCCACTATTTGTTTGCCCGGTGCCCCGCTGGTCTGGCCATGCCTCTCCTGCATCGAGAAGCTGTTGTCCAGTGTTTTTCAATGCATTGCATTGAATCGAATCGCATTGCGTCGTGTTGTCATAATGAATGGCTCAGTTTAAGTCATTTAATTTTTTGTCGTATGCTGAGGAATCCACTTTTTATAGTTCTGCTGGCGCCACGAAATATTAAATTACTGCCTTTGCAGTTGATTTTCTGTCTCATGCGTAGCTGAGGTTTTGTTGAGGACTTGTTTGAAATGAAACGAAAGGACTAAATGTGCGCGCGTCTCATATCTGAAATTAATAACAAAACGATTTGTGGTTTGGCATCCCATTCGCATATCACGCACAAAAATTCATTCAATAAAATATGAGAAATAACGCACAGAATTATTTATTTGTGGCAAGCTCGATTTCTGCTCTACTCTGCTCTGCTCTGCTCCGTTCAATTCATTACGTTTCCATTTTTAATTAATAAGTTAATTCTGTGGTCGCTGTACTTATGAATGCGGTTTCGAATATTTTTAATCCGTTAATTCATTACTTTGTATTTCCACAAATTTGCCCGTTTAATTGTTTTAATTTTATATGAAACATTTTGAATATGTTTCGCCCAAAATTGTTAACTACATTTCAGCGTCTCGAAGGTCACAGTTGCTGCTCCCAATTATCCACTTTTATGACAGTCTGTGTGAAGGTGTTAAATTAGCCCATGTGTAAACGCTTATAGCCTCATAAAAGTGGTTTAGTGGCATGAGACCAATTGGATGAGTGTGCATGTAAAGTTTTATTGCGTCATTAAATTTCTAATGAAGAGCAAGTATTGTTCTCAGACACACACATAAGTAGAACACACATCGCATAGTAACCTAAAAGTGTAACTTCTAAATATGACAGAAAATGTATGGTATTTGTATATGAATAAACTTTAATAAATAATTATGCAACTAATCGTATAAATACAAAAGCGATTAGATTTATGGCCTTCTTTATCAAAAACAAGAAAAAAAGTTAACTTCGGTTGGATCGAATTTTAAATACCTGTTACACATCATTTGACATGGATAGACCTTCGTGTGCACCATTTGTATTAAATTTTATCTTAAAATAGTAAACAAATTAAAAATATTCTTAAAAATTTAGAAATTCGCGGTCCGATTTGAACCAATTTTAAACTGAAGATTTGGCATGGTATACGAAGCATTTGTACCATATTTGAAGCCATTCGCTATATAAATACATTTTTCTCATAAGAACTTGACAAAATGTTGTACTTTTGTATGGAAGCTATACCTAAAAGTAGGCTTGGCACATTGATTTTAACATAGAAAGTACAGAGGACCTAGAAAAGCTTTAGTTTAAAATTTAAGCATAATATCTTTAAAACTGAGCGAATAAATCGCGCAGCAACAAACAGACAGACGGACAGACGGAGAGACAGACGGACATGGCTAAATCGATTCGTCTCATCGAGCTGATCAATAATATATGTACTTTATAGGGTCTACGATGCCTCCTTTAATGCGATACAAACTTTCCGACAAACTGAATATACCTGTTTACACTATGTGTAACAGGTATAAAAATATTTTCAGGTACAAATTAAGAGAATTGGTTTTTTCGGTTCTATAATAATGCAGGGATCTTTGTAAAGGTGGCACAGAGAATTTGATTTTGAAGGTATGATTCGGTAAATAAGGAAGCCTTAATATATCCTCACTAAAACTGGTTTTCTTATTAATGCTCTAAAATTAGTTGGATAGTGTCAAGAGGCTTCAATCAAAATAAACGACTTCTTTTGTCGAGAATATAAGGATTGCCTGTATACCCTGTACCGTACTTGAATGGTAAAAGTGTATACTAAGTTTGCATATAACAGTCAGAAGGAAGCATGACAGTCCCATTAAATTGGTTCCTTTAAAATTATTGATTAACATCGAAAACGTATGTCCTGGCTCCATACTCATAAAGTATATATATTATTGAACAGCTCGATGAGACGAATCGATTTAGCCATGTCCGTCTGTCTGTCCGTCTGTTTGTTTATTTATACGCATTTTTTTTGAAGATATGAAAATATTAAGCAGAAATTTTGAACTTTAGATTTTTTTCGGCAACGACTACTTTGTATGTTAAATCCAAGGTGCAACGCTCATTTTTAGGTTTAGCCCTCTTACTAGCTTACAGCTATTTTTTAAGTTTTTGTATGAAAATAGTTATTATTTATAAATGTATTCACTCCAAATTGGGTGAAAAAACTTCTAAAGTCATCTTATGTCAAAATCAAGGTGCCATGCCCAATTCCGTGTATAGCCACCATAAACACGTCATCCAATATCAAAACCAAGATGCCACGCCCATTTCTAGGTATAGTCCTACCTCCCAACTTTTTAGTTTTTATAAGAAAAAAGATCTTATTTATGAGTATATTCATTCCGATTTGGGTAAAATCACTTCTACTGTCAAGAAAATTATTGTTTTATCTTCACTTAAACTAAAAAATTTTAGAGAAGTGGGGAATTCTTCCTGAACTGTCCCTGCCAAAAAAAAAATTGTTTGCGGTTTACTTGAAACTTTGGTAAATTGGTGTCCTATATGATAGTAACAAAGAGCCATTATATTAAATTATTTAAAAAATTATAGAAACTAGAGTGGGTTGAAGATTTGATATTTTAGGTGAGGCTGTCCTTTTCAAATCGGTATAACTTTGACAAAACTTAATCGATTTTAATGGTTAAATAGTGGATTTTTAAGCGTTTTTAATGAAATTTTTAATAGTCACAATAAATATTTAAAATAAAAATATATTCACCTTTTTTTTCTTCAAAATGAAAACTTATTTTGCAATTTTGACTGATTTCGGTATTTTTATACCTGTTACACTAGTGTAAACAGGTATATTCAGTTTGTCGGAAAGTTTTTAACGCATTAAAGGAGGCATCGTAGACCCTATAAAGTATATATATTCTTGATCACCTCGACGAGACGAATCGATTTAGCCATGTCCGTCTGTCTTTCCGTCTGTCCGTGTGTTGCTGCGCGATTTATTCGCTCAGTTTTAAAGATATTGGGCTGAAATTTTAAACTAAAAGCTTTTCTAGGTCCTGTGTACTTTCTATTTTAAAATCAATGTGCCACGCCTACTTTTAGATTTTTCTTCCATACAAAAAGTACAACATTTTGTCAAGTTCTTATAAGAAAAATATTTATTTATAAAGCGAATGGCTTCAAATATGGTTAAAATGTTTCTTATACCATGCCAAATCTTGACCATGCTAAATCTTCAGTTTAAAATTGGTCCAAATCGGACCGCGAATTCTAAATTTTTAAGAGTATATTTAATTTGTTTAGTATTTTGAAATAAAATTTAATACAAATGCTGCACACGAAGGTCTATCAACGTCATATGATGTGTAACAGGTATATAGTATAAACTTCGGTCCAACCGAAGTTAACTATTTTTCTTGTTAACTTTTTAGTCTTATTGAAAAGCTGAGAAAATTTACTACAAAAAGTGGGATGAGCACTTTGTACTGGTCAAATAAAGAGAAATGTGGAGGAATTCCCCCATATATGCTTTTAATTTTAGCCCCAACTTGAGTTTTCCGCACCCAATCCCTTTGCGGAATATAATCTATGTCACTGATGATACGACGTAAACTAAAATACATAAACTAAAATAAGTTTTGTATGGCAGGTATTTGAGCTTCGGTTCTTCCGAAGTTACAATTTATTTTTTCTTGTTTTAAAAAAGGTTTTATATTTTATTCTCATTCCTCATAAGTTCACTAAGTGTACCCGAAGTATACCACAAAATGGCTCAGATTCAATAAGCGGACTGGCTACATCCAAACGAGTTCATTTGACTGCTTCTTCGTTGCGCTGATTGCTAATGTATAGTTACCCTATTAAAGCGTTCTAGGGTATTTCATCGCCCATGTGTTGCTTATGTTTCCCCAATTTACCTTTCACAGAGCTTAACTTGGACGTTTCAATAGGTTCCTTGATCTAGTACTAATTAAATGTGCTGTTCAACATGGAAATTCAAGGCATTCAAGATAACGTTTAATGCTGCAGTTGACAGGTACGCATCGCTCTTGCTATACGTAAAAAATCAACTTCAGCAATAGATATACAGATCAACCTATAACAAAATATGTTGAAAATATATAAAATAAAATATTTGACATTTTTCTACATATTTATAATATAATTAAATATAATTTTTTATTTAAACTTGAAATACTCTTCATACGATAACAAAATCATTAAATTGCATTAAGCGAAAAAAAAAAAAATTAAAATTAAAAATTGCTAAAATTCCATTCTTGGACATTTAAAACTTTGGGCAACAGCACAACGCTGCAGCCTGAGGCCAAACATTGATGGTATCCGCCTTTAGCACGCGCCAAAAATTTATTTGTACGATCTGATCTGCCAGCAAACTCAACTTCTGTAGCCAGATTGGCTGCCTTCTTCGGAAAGTTGGCTGCATAGAAATGAGATACAAAATTTTGTATCTTGTATAATTTTTCACTTTTTTCTTTTCTCAAATACATTTTGTTTGTTTTCTTTTTTTTTATTTAGGTAATTTCCTTGCACCAATTTACCATAAAATATTTCGGGCGCAACATAATTAGGCGCTAATAACACTAATGGACTCAACTTCAGCCTGTCGCGATGCATTTTTGTTTTTCTTTCTTTTTTTCGTAAGTATGTATCTGCGTATCTGTGTGTCTGTGTATCTGTGTGCGGTAGATGTAGAATATTTTTGTTGCAGAGCAGATTGAATCTCAAGTTGCCCCGGAGTCTGTTAAGGGCAACAGTCATTCGTGCTCTTATCTACTTGTGTAACTCAATTACAAATTTTGGTTTGTTCATTTAGATACTTTTGGCTCCCTTTGGCTACTTTGCACTACACTTGGAAATTGTGTGTGGGGCATAAACGATTTAAGTTAATTTATTTCATTTTACAATAATTTAGTTTAGAATTGTTTGTTATTTTGTTGTAGCGTTATTTCTTATATTTTAATTTATGTTAAGATGCTTAAGATTGTAAGGTGTGAAACTATGATGCTTTTTTATATATTTAATTCATTCCATTTTTATCAGATAATTTATAGTATTACAACAATGTAGTTATCTGATTATATAAAGTGTGACTGTAATGCGAAATTTTTTTTATTTTTAAATTATAATTTAATTATGATTAACTAATTTATACCTGTACATTACGTTAGTTTATTTTATGTATTTGGAAGAAATTTACGTATTCAATAAATACGCTAATCTCGCCAACACATCTCGATTAGGAAAGTCAATTCAATAAAAAAGAGAAAAATATTTCAACTAATATTTATTGAAATAAATTTTTGTACAGGAGAATATTTTTTTTCGATGGCTAAACGAATAAGTCTCGTCGAACTGATCAAGAATATATATACTTTATGGATTTTGCAATGTTTTGTTTCACCCATAAATGCTCATAAAAAAATTGAGTAACATATATGTTTAGAATTTTATTTTCAAAAAAATTAGCTTTCATAAGATTAACTTTAACAAGAAAAAACGATAACTTCGGTGGAACCGAAGCTTAAATACCGTCACACGAATCTTGAATAGTTTAGTGTGATCATCAGTGGAACTTATATACATTTATAAATATATATTCGAAAATAATTACTTTTTCATACATTTGTTCGTAAATAATCGATAAATTTGTAGGGAGACTTTAGCTAAAAATAGGCGTGGCACCTTGGTTTTGTTATTGGATATCATTAGAAGTGTTTTTACATAAATTTGAGTGAATAGTCTCATATATAATACCTATTTTTATACAAAAATTCGAAAACGGGCGTTAAATTTGTATGGGGGCTATAGCTAAAAATGGGCGTGGCAGCTTGGATTTGACATTGGATGACATTAGAAGTATTTCTTTCCAACTTCGAGTGACTACATTCATAAATAATAGCTATTTTCATGCAGTTTGTATGGGGGCTATACCTTAAAATGGGCGTGGCACTTTGATTTTAACACTTGAACTGCTTAGGACTGAGAAAAGCTTAAGTTCCGAGTTTCAGGTCAATATCTTTTAAAACTAAGGAATGAATCGCATAAATACAGACAGACGGACGGTAAAATGGTAAGTTTGTATGGAGCTATATGTAAATGAGCGTGGCACCTTGGTTCTGACATACAAATTGCCCAGGATCAAAAAAGCTTAAGTTTCAAATTTCAGGTCAAGGTCTTACTTTCCGAAGGAAACGCATTTGCAACAGACAGACAGTCGGACGGACATGGCTAAATCGTTTCGTCTCGTCGAGCTGATCAATAATATATACTTTATGGGGTCTCCGATGCTCCTTTAATGCGAATATTTAAAGATCTGTGTTATCATAAGTGGTATAGATATAACTTTGATATGGGATGGAGTGCGGATCAATGGTCTGACACAACTCAAATTTATACACAATATTGGTATCAAATTTTAGGTTAAAAATACAGATATATAAATAATTTTTCTTGAAAATATTAGAAAATGAGAAGTAAGTTTGTTATACATATACAGGTTATAATGGCCCGATCATTATGATATCAGTGGTGTGTACATGGGATGATATTAGATGTGTTTTTTACCAAATTTGAAGTGAATATATTTATAACTAATTACTATTTTCATACAAAAATTCGAAATCGGTCGGTAGATTTGTCTATGGTTACTATACCTAAAAATGGGTGTGGTACGTTGGTTTCGACATGAATGACATAGAAGTATTTTTACCCAATATGAAGTGAATACATGGATAAAAAAAAATATATTTTCATACAAAAATTCGAAAATGGACGATAAATTTGTATGAGGGCTTTAACTCAGAGTGGGCGTGGCATTCTGAATTTAACATACAAAACTACATAGAGACTAAGAAAAGGATTAAGTTTTGAGTTTCAGCTCAATATCTTTAAAAACTGAATGAATCAATACCCCTCGCAACAGACAGACGGACAGACAGACATATGGACATGGTTAGATCGACTCGTCTTATCGAGCTGATCAAGCATATATGTATGTATATACTTTACGGGTCTACGACGTCTTCTTTAGTGCGTTAGAAACTTTCCGGACAAACTGAATATACCCGTTTACACTATGTGTAACGGGTATAACAAGGAAAACTTTAACTTCGGTGCAACCAAAGC
>JAEIFJ010000352.1:1062500-1093657 GCA_018903435.1 Leucophenga varia | reverse complement strand
AAAAAAGTAGTGTGTAGACTAAAAGAGTTGAGCGGTACGCTGGAACTGATAGCAAAATGTGCAGTTAAAATTTATGACATGCATTTAGGTCGCATTACAGATATAGATATGGAACAGACAGACAGACAGACGACAGATGGACAGTACAACGTAGTGCAGTTGCGTTCAGTAGTAGTATATCATGCTGCGCCTAAAAGACTGCAACAAATTTATGCAATGAGTTTATATATATAGTATGTCGACGGCAGGCGCCAATTTTACGCGTAATGTCAACAATGGCGCACAAACAGTTAGACACAGAGAGATAAATACAAAGATAGACAGACAGACATTCGTTGTGCTTTTTGGGCGCAAAGCAGTTAGTAAATTTCCATTGCATACGCGTAGGCGTACGTGTGTATATTGGAATGCTGCCTTTTAATGCAGTTCATTGCCTACTGTGTGACGCACTGGCGCGTTATAAATTGCATGCTTGCGGTACTAATATATACACTGCTTCTATATACACACACACACACTCTTTTTTTTTTGTGTTGTAGTTGTCGCATTGTATGACAGTTGTCAGCGACATTTGCTCTATGTTGCTGCTGCTGCGGCAGTTGTTGCTGTCAGTGGCATGTTGCTGTTGCAGCTTTATGTTGCTGCTTTTTATGTTGCATGCAACGCATAAATTCGTTTAGCATTTTTATTCATTTTTATTGTTCGTGGCTTTTTTTTTTTGGCGTAGGCGACAAAAACTTTTGCTGTTCATGTCAGTTTATACTACATTTTTTTTTTTTTTTTTTTTTTTTTGTTCTGTCGCCATTTTGTTTTTGTTGCATGTTTATGTTGCCGCTTTTAGATGCTTTTTGGCTTGTTTATATGACAAATTTAAAAAATTATTAATGCTAGTTTGTTGTCAACAGTTTCTTCTTTTTTTTTTTTATTTTTTTTTGGCATTCAAAATTTTACGAAAATATTTGAAGCAAGTTGCTGTGATTAAGTGTCTATGTTGCTGCTTGACCCAAAAATGTTTATTTATGTTTAAGTAGCTGCTGACATGAACTTGTATGTATTTCGCAAAAATATTAAATTAAAAATGTGTCACCGAGCATTTCGACACTGTCATAAAAGTCCCAAAGCTGACATAAACCTTTTTGTTAAAGTTTAACTTTCTCAAAAGAGCTGAGTTTTTTTTCCTTCATTTGACACTGACAAAAATCTAATTGCACGTTCAAAAATCTTTACCTATTGCCAGGGCTACAAATCACTAAAAATTGTCAATGTGGTGTTCAGCGGTTCGCCATGCCATTGAACCACTGGTTCGGTTCACAAACCAGTTCAGTTCCATTCAAATGGTTCAAAAAATATGTATGTAAAAAATTTACCCACACATCTATATATATAAAATAGTAAACATGTTTCTATGTCCGCTATTTACGTTGAAACCGTCCAACCGATGAGGCCCAAACTGGAGACATTTTAAAGTAAATAATACAAGTAAATTGAAATTCCACTAAAACAATGCCTAATGCATATTCAGGTTCATTTAAGAAGTCGATTTCAAATATTCCTATACAAAATGTTGTAACATAAACAAAAATAAAAACAGCTATTGCAGCTTAAAGATATTTTAGTATGTTTTTAAGTTAAATTCTTAACCATTTCTTCAGCCGCTTCGGTTAACGCTTCGAAGCAAGCACTCAAAAAATGCTGTGGTTCGTTTCAAAACCGCTTTGCAGCCCTGCATTGCATTATAAAACTCATTTTTCACAGCATTAGAAATTTTCTTATAAAATTTGCAATTTATTGCGCATTGACACTTGTCAAAGTGAAACTTATTCGAATTTTTTCGAAGCACAAACGCGCATGATTGATGATTTACAATGGAATTTGCAATAAAAGAAATGGAAAAATACGAAATCAAAATATATTTCAGATAAAAAAATGGAAACTTGAAGACAAAAGCTTTCTAAATTTTAAAGCTGCTAAAAAAAATATTAAAAAAAAAACTGGTGGCAAATTTAAAATAATATCTTTAAAAAATACAAACAAATTTAAGATAAATTAAGATGTTCTATGCTGACTGAATTGTTTACTAGACTTTACCAACGCAATGAAACTGTCAACATGAGAATACAAAAGAGTCATACAAGTAGTTAGATACTGCAGGACACATGACAAGTACTAAGAAGGACATCAACAACAACTGACACCAACACAAATATAAGCAGACGATATAGTTCTAGAAGTAGTTTAGCTTGAAAGTAGCGTTCAAGCTTACCCTCGAGTGCAATACAAACATGACAGCAACGCACAATCAAACATTTCAGCACACTATGGGCGTGGCCAGTATAATAGTTGAAAATACATACATCACATACTACTATATACATAAGTGTTTATCTTTACGAATAGGTATGTACTTATATTGCTGCTGCTGCCTTGAAATTTCAAGGTAAACCAGTGACAAAAGAGAAACAAACTCTTGTATTGAGACAGCAAACGATATGCGTATATGCGTATGTCTGCTTGAAGAAGACATTTTGTCATTAAAACTGTGAAAATGGAGTGCTTGATAAACAAAATACATATAAGATGGACAGACAGACAGTAGCGTAGGAGAATGTTATGCACAAGACAAGACGACGCACATAAAGTGACATAATACTCAAGATAAACTCAACTGAGATATACAAACAAGTAAATACGTATAAATAAGTTTAAGACTTTCATGCTACATGCTTCTTTTGCAAAAAGATAAAGTGTTACTGGCGTGAAATAGTCATATTTATCAAGTAAAAGCTAAAAGACGGACGGACGGACGGACAGACAGAGAGACAGCTTAGTTGATTGTGTTTCTGTGTGCATGTTTTAAGGATTACAACCATGCGACAAAGTCAAAGTTGCAGCTTCTTGCTACTTCTTCAAAATTTGTTGCAATGTCTTAGTTATAAGTTTACTTGGCTTGGCTGTGACATTGCATGCATGTAAATCTAAAAAGAATTCACTTTAAAACTTTGAAATGGTTGCTACTGCAACTCATACTTAATTTATTTAGATTTTAGTTGCAAACGCTTGCAGTGAAAATTTTACAGAGTACAGAATTTGTTAGTCGAAAGTTAAAATTGATTTTTTTAAAATGAGAGATATAAATGTGCTCAAGTAGTTATTTACGTTATTTACGTTGTCAAATTTTAGTATTTGATTTAAAATATTTTAAAAAAAATCTAAAAATGCTTCTATGTCCGCTATGCACTTTGAAACTATCCAACCAATGTGCTTCAGACCATTTTTTTTGGAAAGGCAACAATGCAATTATAATTATAGTCTACTAAAATAATGCATTAGGCACATTTGGTTCGTTTATGAAGTCGATTTTCAGCTCTTCTATAAATACATTTTTTGGCTTTTTTTGTATGTTTTAATGCTAGCCACAACATTATGCAGACGCACTGCAATCAAAAAAATCAGTATTTTTAGTGCACTTTTGTATGTTTTATGCTAGACTAACATATTTTTGTCAAAAAGTACAAATGTATGTAACAGACAAGAGGAGGCTAGATAGACCCCAAAAATTTATATAACCTTGATCAGCATTGGAAGGGTCTGTCTGTCCGTCTGATTATCTGATTATCTCGGAGACTATAAGAGATAGGGCCACCATATTTGAAGCTTAAGCTCCTAGGCCGTCAAGTGTGCACTTGCAAACAGTTTTTCCCTACCCCCATTTTAAGCGGTACCCCATACAAATCTACCTCAAAATTTTTGGTTTTTGCTTTCCAACGTCACTGTTTCTTATACCAAAAATCTTAATTTGGTATAAGTTATGCCTATGACAATCCCAATGAAATAGAACAATATGGGTAGGTCCAACAACATTTTAGGTGTAGTCCCCATACAAAGATATACCTGATTTTTTAAGTATTTGTATGAAAATCCAATTTAATAAGGTATGGTAATAAAATAGAACATATCTTAAGGTACATAAAGATTGAGTACAGGGTATCTTGCAGTCGAGTATACTCGACTTCAGCTTTCTTTCTTGTTTTTAATGTTTTTATGCTAGCCACAACATATTGCGGACTCACTGCAATCAAAAAATAGGTATTTTTTAGTTCTTTTTGTATGTTTTTATAAATAAAATAAAATTTTATTTTTTTGTAAAAGTGTTAAACTTCAAAAGAATTCTGCTTCTTAATGCCGTTTTTAACAAATTGCATTAACAGCAGCACTCAACAAATTCAACAAATGGACACAGTTCAAAAAAAAAAAAAAAGAGGCTGTAAAAAAAAAACAGAAAGAAAATCACAAATCAACTTACCCTTTACTGAAACGCTAACAGTCTGTAACACCTCCAGTTTCTTTTTATTTGTCGGCGTTTGTCCAATACATTTATATGTGCCAGCATCCTGATAGACAACATCTTTCAGTGAAAATTGTCCAGTTGGCGTTGACAAACCATAGCCGAGACCACGTAGACGCGCAGTGACCGGATCCAAATGTGACCAACAGCCTAAGGAACCTGTCAAAAAAAAAGGAATAAGAAAGAGCGAAATGCCAATACGTTATAAAATTCATGTATATGCATGACGTTAAAAGCATGTTGCATAATTTTAGGCATCCATTCGTGCAGCACTTTAATTTACGGACTGGCGACTTGGTCGTTGTCGTTTTCATTTTCGTTGTCGACATTGGTACACAGAAAAATAATTTAATTAATTGACTTGAAAGCATGAAAATTTTAATTTCTTTAATTGATTTCAGCTCACACACACACACACAGACGCGAATATTCAACGAATATTTTACTAGTACATATTGCATACATTTAAACAAAATTAAGTCAGTTGGTGTAGCAGCTCAACTCAAATGGAAGTAAAAAAAAAATGAAGAAAAGACATGAACGACAATAAATAAAATCTACAAAATATATGCACAAGAATGCTTTTTATTGACTTTTGTATCTAAGCTATTTGTTGTATAGCTTTAATGCTAACGTTTTTTTTTTTTATTATTTCTTTGCAGCATTTTAGGCGCTTTGAGTTTAGTCTCTGTACGCCTCACGAATGCGTAAAGTAAATTGCACGCATAATTAATTTTCAATTGTGCTAATTAATGAACAGACAAACTGTAGCCATTGCGCCTAAAAGCACACACACACACGCGTACAACAGGCATGCTAAAGACAATTGTCCTTTCGAAAGTTAAATTTGACAGTAACTTGGTTGACTGTTTCATTCCTTTGCGCTTCAATTAGTCGCAATGTAATTGTAATTAGATTTAATAGTATTTTCTGTTTGCAATTATTTTCGAAAATTTTAATTGTTTGAAATTCATTTTTCTTGGAATTTTTTACTTAGATCTGCGCATTGAACAAAAAACTTTAATTTGAAATGTTAATTTAAATTGAGTTCGGAAAATTAAACAAAGTTTTTTTTTTTTTTCAAAAAATAATTATTTACAATGTTTACCTTGTGGACATTGTAATGTCACTGCACCACCTAATTGCACCTCCAATTGTCCTTTATTTGGATTGTGTGAAGCTGCTGCAACAGAGACATCCTGATCGTCTGGTTCGGATGTAACATCAACTGAGTCATCTGTGAAGTAAAAACAATATATAAGTAATTTTGAGTAATTGAGGAGCGAAAGAGTGTTCGATTTTTTTCATATCAGATATATTTGTCAAATAAATAAACTTGTTAACTGATTAAGCTGATTAACTGATTAATTTTTATTTAGTTAAATACTTTTGTTCTTAATAATTTTAAGTAATTAAGAATTAAAGAAGGTTTAATTATTTCAATTCAGATATGTTTGTCAAATTATTTTCCTGGTTAACGGATTAACATGATATACTGCTTAAACAGATTAACTGATTAATTTTATTTAGTTATACACCTATGCTATTAAGTAATTTTAAGTAATTAAGAAGTGAAAAAAATTCTATTTTTTTCCATTTTAGAATTGTTTGTATCCTGATTAACTGATTAACATGATATACTGCTTAAGCAGATTAACTGATTAAATTTATTTTGTAAAACACTTATGCTTTTAAATAATTTTGCGTTATTTGGAAGTTAAAGAGAGTTCAATTATTTCATGTTTGAATTGTTTGTAACCTGATTAACGGATTAATATGATATACTGCTTAACCTGATTAAATTACTTTTATTTAATTACACACCTATGCTATTGAGCAATTTTAAGTAATTAAGAAGTGAAAGAGAGTTCTAAATTTTCCAATTTAAACATTTTTGTATCCTGATTAACAGATAATCATGTAATACTGCTTAACCAGATTGACTGATTAATTTTATTTAGTTAAACACTAAAGCTTTTAAGTAATTTTGATTAATTTGGAAGTGAAAAAAGAGTTCAATATGTTTGACTAATAATTAAAAATTAATATTAATTGATTAACTGATTAACTTGATTAACTGATTAATATTATTTAGTTGTCTGATCAGAAGAATCAAGCGATTTTACACATTTTACATCCCATTTGAACTTCAAAATTCTCCTCACTTTTCTTCTGCTCTCGTCAAGGTTTTTTTTGGTAAAATGTGTTGTTTCCTTAAAGATATTCGTAAAGATTTTTTTCTTTAATTGCTTTTTTAGATTTAAGAAACCACATATACATATTTTTTTACCTAAAAACCATTTTTGTCTCTATACTATACACCAAGTAAGTCTAAATGGCTTAATATGCTTAGCCGCGGGCAAGAGTCTTACAAAAAAAAAAAAAAAAAATTTCAAACAAATTTTGCTTAACTTACAAAAAAGTAAAAAAAAAAGTTTATATATAAAAATAAAATAATAATAGCAACAAAAGGCCATTTAAAAGCAATTGACAAATGTCTGACAGGCTGCAAGGCACAATTACGAAGTTTTTTTTTTTCCAAAAAAAGAAAAAGATAAAAAAAAAAAAAATAAAACAATACCAAACGAAGCAGCAGCCTCTTAAACTTAAAAAGTGACAAGTTGAGGCTTTGTCTTTACGTATTGAAGGCAATAAAAATTCCTGCAAAAGAAAAAGATTTTCAGCAACGCCCACTTTCCAGAATGTGCCGCTACAGTTTATAAGTATTTACTTTGCCATATGATGAGGAGGGTTGAAGTCTGTCTGAAGGTTCTGTCAGTCAGTAAAGTCAATCACTCAACGCTCGAAAGCAATGAGCTTACAATTAATTGTTACCCGAGAAGTATTTAGTATAGTTTGAGCGTTTGTCAAATAATTTTCTAAAGCGAACAGCAGCAGGGAAGATTGAGTTTAGCGCGATTTTGTACAAATAAGCTAAACAGTTATTGACATTTTTGTAACGTATAAACTTGGCTTCATGCTGTCTGGTTGCCTGTCTGTCTGTCCGTCTGTCTGTTTGTCTGTCTTAACAAAAATGAGATTTACTAAATGAGCGCCTTGGGTGCGGTGTGGGTTTTTGCGACACACAACTTAAATTGTATACACACACACACACCCTTCTGCGTTTTAAGGTGGTTGCTGTGCAATTAGTAGCTTGTATAATTGTGTACCACAGACAAATGTTCAGATTTCTATGAGCTTTGAAATGAGTAAAATTGTTTGTGTAAGCATTTTCTTGCTGTTAGAATTTATTAGTGTGAAGTTGTTTGGGGAAAGTGTATTGCTCAAAGTACTCCCTTGATGTTGATGACTTCATTAAACTTTCCCCCATGCCAACATATTTACACATACGCTTTGAAAAACTTAATGGAAGAAAGCATAAAAATAAATATATTTTATGAGCGTAATTACTTTAAAAAAAAAGAATATTTCGAAATTTTTAGAAATGGACATTAAATTTATTATAAAACTCCCAAGAGTATGCAACAGTTTTTTTTAAGAAATATTTTTTTTTTTTAAAAAAAATTGGACCGTTTTAATTATGAGAAATTAAGTTGACAATTAAACTGCATATTTAAAATTTTTAAATAAAAATCCATTAAGTATGCAACATTTTATTCAAAATAAAAAGCTTTTTTAATTTTACCCTTTTTTCAACTTATCTTCTACCACTTCAAGAACAAAGAACTATGGTATATGGTCCTTCGAGATCTTCTTGTATACCCTAAGCAAAAGTGCTAATTCAAGTGTAGCACAAATTTGTCAACACTTAAATTTATGCCATACATCGATATGTTTTATTGTTATTTTCTTTGCAATCAACTTCCACTGCTGCCTCTTTCTATTTTTTTTCTTTTGTAGCAAACTTTTTTGACGCGAAAACGCGTACGCTTTGTTGTTATTATATTTATTGTTTGACGCACTTGTATATGCGTTAAAAGTGTACTCAGGCGTTTGTACACTTGAACAAGCTACAGAAAAAAACACAAAAAAAAAAAACAGTCCCAAATTGTGTTGCATACTTTTGGCACATAAATGAGCACATGTCAACGAAAATTGTAATTTATATATCTATATTAAATGCCATAAAATATGTGAAAAAAGACAGCAAAATATAACACTGAGCGAGAGTGTAGAGTGAACATAAATTTGTAGCATAAAATTAAAATATAGCATTATGGCAATATGAAATATTCGACTTAGACAGTTTAGAAAAATTTTAAGTAAAATATATGTGAATAGCGCACTTAAATTAGTATTGTACATATCAACATTTTGAATTTTTGCTTATCAGTGAGTAACAAATAAACTTGAACTGCGCTAAGCCTTAAAGTATGCAACATTCACTACAATCTATCATATTTTAGAGCTTTGAACTGTCATCTTAAAGTTTCGTAGAAATACAATTTTATGTAAAATGGCTTGTTGTCATCTTCAGTGCGCCATTCACTTCAACACACACACACGCACACAGATAATGGCAATTTTCCATGCACCTACGCACTTTGTCGGTAACTTTTTTTTTTGCACACTTGAGCATCTACTAAAAGAAGCTGCTGCTGCTGCTATTGCTGCTACTGACAGATTAATCTCACTTGACTGATTTGATTTCTAACTAGCAAAGCTACTCAGCAGCAACGCAACAACTCTGTACCTTTTCAACGTTTTCGTTTTACAAAATGGCAACTCATAGAAATTGACACAAGAAAAAAAAAAACAACAACTTTTCGTTCTTCTGTTGTTCTTGTTGTTGTTATTTTTGTTGTTGTTACAACAAGCAATAATATCACGCCTGCATCAACTCGTATCCTCTTTTCTGAAATGACTCAGGTGTTTCTTCGCGCACGCGATTCATCGATGAGCGCAAGTTTTCAGACATTCATATCACATTGAAATCATTGTCATTGCTCTAGATTTTTGTTTATAATCTTTACAATTTGTTTTGTCGCAATGTCATACTTCTATACAAAAAAAAAAAGCAAAATATGAATGACAACAACATGACGCGTCACAAGATTTTTTGACGAACAAATCGAGCACTACAGCATTGTTGCCTGCTTACAGGCGTTTTCAATTTCTTCTTTTGACATTAAAAATATTGACAAAAGCCTTATGCGCTGACAAGGTGATAATTTTTTACTGTTATTTGCTGCGCTGCAAATCGCTTTGAGCAACGGAAGTTATCGTTATTATAAATATATGTATGATATAGTATGTAAATATTTATTGGTTTTATAGCCGGTAAACACATGTGTGCTCTTTAATGTTTATTGATTGCATACCTGCAGGTGCTAAAGAGTGTCTTGAGTCTTTATTTTAAATAAGGAGTATCATTTTAAAATGTATATTTTAACATCTTAAGTAGAGTCTTACAGTTTTATAAAATAAAATGAAAGAGGCATTTATAAAAATAATAAAAATATTAAAAATAATAAAAATAATAAAAATAATAAAAATAATAAAAATAATAAATATAATAAAAATAATAAAATAATAAAAATAATAAAAATAATAAAAATAATAAAAATAATAAAAATAATAAAAAATAATAAAAAAATAATAAAAAATAATAAAAATAATAAAAATAATAAAGAAATAATAAAAATAATAAAAATAATAAAAATAATAAAAATAATAAAAATAATAAAATAATAAAATAATAAAAATAATAAAAATAATAAAAATAATAAAAATAATAAAATAATAAAAATAATAAAAATAATAAAAATAATAAAAATAATAAAAATAATAAAAATAATAAAAAAATAAAAATAATAAAAATAATAAAAATAATAAAAATAATAAAAAATAATAATAATAAAAATAATAAAAATAATAAAAATAATAAAAATAATAAAAATAATAAAAATAATAAAAATAATAAAAATAATAAAAATAAAAATAATAAAAATAATAAAAATAATAAAAATAATAAAAATAATAAAATAATAAAAATAATAAAAATAATAAAAATAATAAAAATAATAAAAATAATAAAAATAATAAAAATAATAAAAATAATAAAAATAATAAAAAATAATAAAAAATAATAAAAATAATAAAAATAATAAAAATAAAAAATAATAAAAATAATAAAAATAATAAAAATAATAAAAATAATAAAAATAATAAAAATTAAAAAAAAAAAAATAATAAATAAAAATAAAAAAATTAAAAAAATTTAAAAAATAATAAAAAAATTTAAAAATTTAAAAATAATTTAAAAATAAAAAAATAATTAAAAATTTAAAAATTAAAAATAAAAAATTTAAAAAAATTTAAAAAATTTAAAAAATTTAAAAAAAATTTAAAAAATTTTAAAAAAATTTAAAAAATTTAAAAAATTTAAAAAATTTAAAAAATTTAAAAAAATTAAAAAATTTAAAAAATTTAAAAAATTTTTAAAAATTTAAAAAATTATAAAAAGAAAATTTTAAAAATTTTAAAAAATTTAAAAAAATTTAAAATTTAAAAAATTTAAAAATTATAATTAAATAGTAAAATATTGAATTTCTTGCACTTAACTCAAGGACTCTTCAATCGATCGATAATGAAAATAATTTCTTCAACACTCTTAAGCAATGAGAAAAAAAAAAACTCGCAGATGCTTTCCAGGGACTACCAATGCAAACAATATTGCACAATGTATGCCAGCATTCTTAACATCATTCTCATCATCATCATCATCATCATCGTTATGAAGGACATCATTATTAAAGGAAAAAGTCAATAAACAAATAAATAAGAAAACAGACTTTGGATAAAAAGACAGAATGCCAAAGCAGAATTTTATTGAAAATATTATCAATAAGTACACCAATCTGAGAAAAACAGGGTGAAAAAAGGACGATGTGTGGCAATTGTACGACGAAAATATATACTTGCGGCATATGTAGTGCACTTCAAAGGATAAAGAACAAAAATATGTGCAAAAAAAAAATACAACAGAAAGAAACAAAAATAAATAAAGCAACCCTTAAAAAAAAAGAAACAGCAACCACAGAAAAAGCAACAAAAATGCTGTTGGCCGCTAAAGCAAAGCCGAAAATTTTTATAAAACGCATACAAGAGACACACTCAAAGTATTTAATTTTTTTTTTTAGAGACATAAACGCACATAAATTTGTACTGTTAAAGTTAACCTCGCAGCTAGTCAAAGAGCAAATATGAAGACAGCAGAAGTAAATAACTTTTCAATATGTAAACGACAGCAGCCAGCAAATGCGAACTGAGTTGCTGAAGGATTTATGAGTTCATTCATATGTTCAAAGGACACTGTTTGTAATGCTTGTAATGGGATGCTACGAAACACTGAGTATGTGCAAGTCTATGAGCCGAATGTGTCGACATATTGACGTGTGTTGAACAGCAGCAATGACTTTGATTTTGAAGTGGCTACACACAATACATACTCGTACATGTCCTTCGCATGTATACGGATTTAGTATTTCATCTGCATTTGGCAGGCCGTCTTCGACAGCCGCCATTGCTGGCATGGCATTTGCCAGACAAGTTCAATACACTTCAGACTAAAGGCAAATTCAGCAGCATCGTTTATATTTATGATTAATGATTGCTGACATTGGTGGCGTTTTCTCTGCAAGTCTGTCTGTCCGTCTGTCTGTCAATACATATTGATGCTTGCTGCTGCTGATGTTGTTGTGTTATTATTGGCGGATTTATGCTGATTTTTCGGTTATTTGTCAGACAAAGATTATTTTTCTGAGCAAGGGTTAAACTTGCAACAGACTTTTTGTTGTTGTTGTTTTTGTTGTTTATTTATTTAGGCTACAAACCAAATTTTTTTGTTATTTGTTGTGTTGTATGAGAAATGATTTTTTTGTTTATAAAACTTTAATGGAATTTTTGTAAATTATTGATTGAGGCCTTTTGATTTGTAAAGTGCATTGCATAAACGCAGCTTGAACATAATTTTCATTAAGCAGCAGCAGCAGTTGTAGCTTGCAACAAATTGCTTTTTGAAATAAAAAATGTTGAATAATCATAAAAAATATAAAGTACAAAAAAAAAAATTAAATATAAAAATAAAAATAACATACGGCAGGGAAGCGTGTAAAATCAACAAGCATATTTACTCATGAATATCAAATGGAGTAAGATTTTGCTGCTATGTATAACGTTTATAGAGAAACTATGACGCACAAAACTATGCAACGAAAAATTGTATATAGCAAGGAATCAAGCAGCTTAACAACTTTCAAGCTTTATGAACAACAACAAAAACAACAAGAAGCAACAACAACAGATATGATACAAAATGAGTTTATGAAGATTCTGTTCTTTTCATTTTTCGTTGTAGTAGAAACGCGTTAAGTTATAAATTTTCATATTTTTGCAGACGTTGCTAGTTTATATTTATCTTCATATATATTTTTTTTTTTTTATTCTTTTGCATTGGAATGAAGTGCACGCTATTAATTTGCAATGAGCTGAAATTGAAGATGATTGCACTTGACTGAGACGTTGTCGAGTCGACAATGTAGCTAGATGCTACGGAATATAAAGTAAAGTTATACCAGTTTCAATAATGAATTATGGATTATTTTTTTTCGTAGCTGAACGTTTCATTTATATTCTATCTGTTTTTTTTTTTTGTAACAAGAATTTGTATGCATAGAAATGCGTTATAAAAAAAGCAGAAAAATTATATATTTTGTGGTTACTAACGAAAAAATGTTGCATAGCCAGAGGCGAACAAGAAAATAATTATGTTGCGTTTTATACAATATTTTTTTTTTTTTGTGTTTTTTTTTTTTAATTTTCTGTCTAACAATTATCATTATTTTTATTTGAAATGATTTTTTAATATTTTTTAACTACATCAAAACTTATACTTTCAAGAAAAACAATAATAACAAATTTTTATTACTTTATGTGTTTTTTTTTTTCATATACGACAACAACTTTTCGAAAAACAAAATCGTTTGCTATAATAAAATAAAACTAATAATCGACGCATGTCCGATAAAGTTTTGCAACAACAACATTTTTCCATTTAACTGTCGTGGCACCCTAAAAAGTATACTTGTATATATCTTATCAATAACATTAAGTGTACTACGCTACGCTATAGTCTCATAAAAATTATATTGTGCAGAAGTAAAAACAATATAAAGTTTAACCGCGATAACCATGATGACAAAGGATGCGTACAATAATCGAGAGGACATTACGATTAGCAATACTTGCCAGTTGAGGCGTAAGCCATACCATAAGAAGCAAAAGAATGTGCTTTACGCCAGCGTGTAAAATTAAATTTTATTGTAATGTTTTTTTTTTCGATGCGCATAAGAAGTTGCTTTTCTTTTTGTTCTTCGTTATGGTTTAGTTTTGAGTTTGAAGCAGGGTTGAATTTGAGCTGGTTTGAGTAGCTTTTGGAGATTAGTTATGTTTATAAGGAATATTGCTAATAATATTTCAAAAGAATATTCATAACAGTTTGGTCCATTTGTCTTTAAATTAGACTTTAAGTTGTTTTGTAGTAGAGCAATTGATTATTTAAGTTTTATATAAAGTTAAATTAGCAGAGATACTTATATAGCAAAGAATTAGTTAGGTATCGTAGCAGGATTTTGTCAGTTGACCCTATAAGGGAGGTCGTTAGAGATTAAATTAGTCTCCTCTTCCTGCGTATTTAGCAAATGCCAGAAATTTGTTGTGAGTAGTACTCGAATTTAGAGAAGTACGAATTTCTATTCACAGTAGTCCTATTTTTTAACAATAGTACTCATTAGAACTCGGTAGCACCTAATTGTATTCACAGTACTACTGTTGTATTCAGATGTACTCATTTGTATTTACAGTTGTATTCATAGTTACTACGACTGACCAAGCTCTACTGTGCTTAGAACTAAGTACAAAATGAGTACAAAAATTTTACTTCTTTTTTTTTTTTTTTGAAATAACAATATCAAATTCCCATTGCTATTCAAAATTTTCGTTTTGACAAAATTCAGATACAAAACATAAAAATTATAATCACTCATCAATCATCGAATATGCTCAATAATTTAAAAAAAGTGCTACAGATACAAACAGGTTCAACTTACAAAAAAAAAAAAATAAATAAATAAAAAAAAAATGTCAGCACGTTTGTCTTAAGCATAAAAAAAATATATATTCGCAATAACTTTGAACTTGACAAAGTGTTACCAACGCTTTCCTGCTTATATATTTATTTATTTGTACAGACAAACCCATGCAGACAATATTGATCCTTTGGGATTTTTATGTGCAGCCGTGGCAAACGTACTGACAGGCGGCTGTCGTTGCTCATTATAAGTGAAAAACAAATGCTTTATTAATATAAGAACGAAAGAAAAAATAATAATAAATAAAAATAAAACTCTTCAAGACACACAAAAAAAAAAAAAATCAAACATGTCAGCACACTGCCTGCGCCTTAAAGTATGCAACGCCAGCTGAAGTTAGTATCGACATTAGCGATGATTGATGCGCTAAAAAGGAAGCTGCCTGTGCTACACAGCAGTTTGCAGTTCAAAAAAAAAAAAAAAAAAAACTTTTTCTGTTGATTTTATAGCAAATCTAATTGTGTGTCGAAAGTAGCTGACGCTTGCATGGGATTAGTTTGAAGTTATTGTGCGCATTTTGTAGGCTCAAGTAACATGTTAAGAACATAAATCAATTTGTAAAAACGTTTTAGAGCAAACGTAAAGTCAAAAAACGTATTTTATTTGTTGCCATTTATGACAGCAGTCGTTTTGATAAAGTTAAAAAGAAAAAAAAAAAAAAATTAAATAAAACAAATATCGAAAAGTTAGAAAAATCATGCTTAAGGGTTTGTCTAAGACAGCAAAAAAAAATATTTTTTTTTTTCTTCTTATAAATCGTTGTTTGATTTGAAGCTACGCTTATGAAATACAACTGAATGCACGCTTAATTGCTCAGACTAGACGTGAAAGAAAAGTTTTAGCTTTTTGATACGATGATGCTGCGGATGATCATAGTCGTCGTGATAGCCTCAAATCGTTGAGGTAGAAAAAAGCTATGAATTCACCTGTAGTACGTGCTATAGCCACAACCAAAAAAAAAAAAAAAACTCAATCAAAATTTGGAAAAAAAGGAGAACACAAAAAAAATTGGCAAAGAAAATTGTAGTAGCAAAAGAATGCAATGAAAAAGCAATCAATGTTTGAAAAGCAACTGATGGGGCAAAAAAAAAGGCGCGGAAGCTATAAGATGCTACAGTGAAGTATGTAGTATAAAGACTATATGCTGCCTTTCTTGGGTTATTTAAAAATAAAACTTGTTCACTTAACTTGTTATAAGAAATGCTGCAAAACATATGTACTGCTTTAGGGTTCTCGAAATTGTCAATAAATTATCAGTAAAAAGTATTATTTTTAATTGCAAATATAAAATTTGGTTTTTATGTACACATTTAAGTCATTTGCATCATTTTCGGAGTTTACTCCGAATTACTCCGAATTACTCCGAACTACTCCGAATGACTCCGAATGCCCTTAGATCGCTATCTACTTTTAAATTACACACTTTAACGCAAATTAGTGCCACTGTTTGAGTGGTCACTGTAGTACTTAAAAATACTAACACAAAAAAGGGAGAAAATCGTATTCCATACCATTTACTTTACTAAAAAAAAAAAAAAAAAAAAAAATGCAGCACATTTTTAGGTAAAATGAATGAACGAGAATTGCTTACTTAGTTTGGCATAGTTTGTTAAGTCGAATTGTTGTCTACTTCTACGATTTGCTTGTTTTCGTTGTCTATTAGAGCAGCAATTCATGCATTCATGCTAGGCAGCGAAGGCGTTCTATGTTATTGAAACTTTTATAAGCCAAATGTGTAGAAAGGAGACCCTTTACGCTAAGCATGCCGTTTCAGTTTAGGCTTTAACTTGAAAGTTTTATATTGGTTTTTTTTTTTGTTCCACTCATTGGTAATACTTTGTGATTGATTTGCTTCCTGCGCAATTTTCATTTGCTTTGTTTTTTTTTTTTTTTTATTCAACTTTTGCTAATTTGACACGTACACTTGATACGATTGGATACACAAGGACAATGCAATCGAAAAGGATGTGCTTTAAGATGTGCTGCAACATTTGTTTGCTAACTCATTAATGAGTTTTCGTCGAACCGAGCTAATTAATGACGACACGGCTAATTCTTTAGGCGAAAAGTTTCTGCCGAAAGTATGCGAGACTATTATTATTAGTCTAGAAGATTTGGAAAAAGTTTCATAAAAAAAAACCTAAGCATTATTTTTCTTCTTGGAAACAAATGAGCCAGAAAAATTGCTTTTACGAAAAAAAATTTTGTTTAATATAATTATAATTTAAAACTTTATATCAGAAATTGCTGCATGCTTTTAGGCAAATAAAATTTAAAAAATATTGAAATTATATTAAGCAGCAAAATAATGTGCGTCTGTCTGTTGCGCAACCCCAAAAAATAATGCATACGTTAGTAAAACAAAATAAATAAATAACAGAAAAATGGCGTTAAAATGAAGCATGCTTTTAGGCATATAAACATATTTGCAAAAAAAAAAAAAAAAAAAAAACAAGCATCAAACCGTGCCATAATCGACATAAATTCAATAAAAATATTTACAAGCATAACAACACGCGTTACGCAAATAAGCACAAGGACTAACAGTACATTGATGACACAAAATGGCGTAAAGTAGTAGTTGAACATTTAAGTATGAGGCTACACTTACATACAATGTCACTAATAAAAAACAGAATGTTTTTTTTTTTTGCATACCCTGCAATAGTATATTGCATACTAAATGGCGTTGAAAATAAGCGCCTCAAAGTATGCTAGCAAATTATTATCAAAAGCACATCAGACAGTATCTATATGTGTGTGTGTGTGATGTGCACAAGTGTGAACTCATTTCATTTCATTTACAGCACTCAATACATATACCACAGCAGCAGCCCTTCATATTTAACACCAAACCATATAACCAACCTTCAAGCAACCTTGATTACATGCTATAAGAACACCATGTGCGCAGCTCGTAAAATTTTCGCAAACGTTTCGATTTGAATTTTCTTTTTTTTTTTTTTCTTTTCTTTGCTAGCATATCTAATAGCAAAAATATTATCAAGGGTAACATTTTCGCCATATTCACAAAATCTACGCGCGTTGACATTACTTTTAGCATTTATGTTCTTTTTTTTTTAGGTAATTTCACGCATTTGAGGCTCTAATTTATTTGAAGCACACGCTTCTATCTTTTAGTTTGTGTGTGTTTTTGAGTGCCTTAAATTTGATTTCTTATAGCAATTTTCACTTGGTTAGTTAGTGTTTATGAATATTTTTGATTTTTTGTTGTTGTTATTTAATGCTTAAGCAATGTCTGTCTCTGGCAATGTTTGTTGGTTCCTTCGAGTAGATTTGTTTATACATTTATAAATACTATGAAGTTCCAGTAAAAAAATGTTTGCATGAACAATTTTCAATGAGAAAAGTAACAACTAAAACATAAATGCTCTAATTTGTATTATTTATTTATAGTTAAACATTTCGAATGCTAATTCATGAATTACAAACTTGAATTATAAATTTTACAATTTGTATCCATTTCTCAATTTAATTTATTTGTTGTTTTTGTTTAAGTAATATTTTTAAATTCAGCGTAAAACAGCTGTAATTATGCTTCATGCCTTTTTGAAACACTAAAAATCCCAAGCTTTGGAGTTTGCTAAATGAATGCATTTATACTTACATCGCACACTTAGATAATAGCCAATCGATGAATACTGAAAGTTAAGATGTCGTGAAGTGCATTTATACCAGCCGGAATGTTCACGTCTAATTGATGTAAAGTTGAGAAAACCATCGCCATTTTGTAGTACCTGTGTATGTGTGATAAAAAAGATTTAGTCAATTTTTTTTTAATTATTTCCATTTTCAATTGTTATTAGCAAAATTTTCAATAAAAACTATTATTTTTAATTGCAAATATAAAATTTGGTTCTTATATATACATTTAAATCATTTGCAATATTTTCGGAGTTTACTCCGAATTACTGACTCGAATTACTCCGAATTACTCCGAATTACTCCGAATGACTCCAAACAAATTTCGAAAGCCTTTAGATCACTATCGACTTATAAATTACATACTTTAACTAAGTTAATATTTTTTTTTTAGCAAATATTTTATTTTAGTTTTTATAGCTTTCTTAAAAATTTTTTCCAACAATTTCAATTTTAAATTCTTTAAGGCAAAATTTTCGTCACTCTTAACATTATTTACACACACAATCTATTATAAAAAGAACTTTACCACTTAAGCTAAAATACCAGCCATAACTCTATTAACCTAACTTTTAAGGCAAACTTGTTTCGTCTATTTACACAGCAGCAGCAGCAATAGCAGCAGTAGAGATACTTCAAACAATCTTGAACATTAATTAAAGCGACGCTTATGCATGAAGTGCAATACAAAGCTGATGTTAGCTGCTGAAGCCATTTTGACTTTTTTGTTGATATTTTAGTTACGTACAACACTAAAAAAACTCACATTGACAAAGTTAAAAAAAAAAAAAAAAAAAAGAAAAATATATTTAAAAAAATAAAATAAAAAAAAAATAATCCATTTAAAACTTTATCCTTGCGAAAATTTGTACACACGTTTTCAAAAACAAAAAAAAAAAAAAAAAAAAACAAAAACTTATACTAGAAGGCTTTCAAGTCTTTTGGAATTTTGCATTGCCTACTTACCGGCGTGTCTCCATCGTCTTTTTGCCAACGCGGTGTACTTGGAGGATTTGAATCAACATCACACTTGAGTGAAACTTCAATGCCTTCGCGTAGTGGATAACCAAAGCCAGGTGTGCGTGATATAGCAAAGGATGGCGTATCTGCAAATGGAAAGAAAAGTGTAAAGAATGCATTAAAATAGGAAATTTTCTTAGAGTTTTTTTTTTTTTTTTGTTAATGTCAAAAAAAGCTACCACAAAATCCTAAAAAAAAAAAAAAAAAAATAGTTTTTTTAATTAAAAAATTACTCAAAAACAAAATGCTTTCCTTGAATTTTACAGCAACATGAAAAAAAGGATTTGCAAAAAGTAAAATTGCAAAGAGAAAATGATAGAAAAACTTTTATAATTAAACTAAATGCAAATGTGTTTTTGAACTTTTATTTTTCTTGGAATATTTTTTGTTTCGTTTTTTTTTTTGTTTCTGTCATTTTTGTTGTTGTTTTCGAAATCTTTTTTTGGAGTGATTTTTTGTTTTTCTTTTGTTTTTCGTAGTTTTTGTTTGGCGTATTTGTTGTGGGCGTGTTTTTAATAGTTGCTGTCGTTCTTGTCGCCATTTTCTTTTTTTTTTTTTTTTTTTTGGTTTTTCCTCGAGTTTTGTTGCATGTGTTTCTATTTTGTTGTGCTTACGCATAAGGAAAACTCTTCATTTTCTTTCTTAACGAAAATTTAAATTAAAAGTAAATACATTTTTAATTGCTAAAATGAACACTTGGCTTTAGTTATTTTTCGTGCATTCGCGGTTTTAGTTTAAGCAGTTTCGTTTGCAATTAGTTTGAGTGTGGTTTTTGTTAGAAATTAGAGTTTTATTATTTAGATAAAACACTTAAAAGTGTAGAAGTTTGAAGTAAAGTATTTGCGTTAAAATTGTGTGTAAATTAACTGCAGTAATTAAAAAATTGAATTAAAAAGTTTAATTGTTTTGGTGTTGGATTTGAAATAAATTTAAAAAAAATATACGCTTGTATTAAATAAGCAAAAAAGAGCACAACTGATTAAATATATTCATTTCTATTGAATGGCTTTTTTGTACTTTTTTTGGCCCGAAAATGTACTAAAAATACCAGTTTTTTTAATTGCAGCAAGACTACAATATGTTGAGGCTAGTATAAAAACTTAAAAAGAATACAGAATGCATTGATTTAGTAGCAGGTTTATTTACTGGCATAGATGCCTTTTAAATGAGCGTAGTTTGAGACTCGTCGCTTGAATAGTTTCAACGTACACAGCGGACATAGAAACATTTTTACTATATTATATATATAAATAAAAAACTTTTTAATACTGTTTCACTTATTTTGTTTCTTGAAACTTAATTCCATCAAAATAACTTTAGAATAGCTAATTCAATGAATGTAATTAACACTTATGTCATAGTCAGTCATTGATATATGTCGAAACATCAATTACCAAACTTAATTTTCTGCAAAATAAATTCAATCCAATCAAAATATTCAAATAATTTAAAAAAAGTATAAATAAATCAATGCAATACTTAATTCTAAGCGCTTACAATGGTTGTAGGTATTAGAGTATGTTAGGTATTCAATTCAAAATAAACGAATACGATAACACTTATGTAAAACATACAAAATTCTATCAGTTTTAATTAATATACGAACAAAAGAATAAACTTTATCAAGTGTTGAGTTACACACAATCGATTTAGAAATAAAATAAATAATATAAATTGAATATATAAAATAAAAGTATATGATGAATATTTTTATTGAATAAAATTGATATAAATATACATAAACATCATTTTTGTATATGTATGTGCATGTCAATGTTTTTAATTTATAAAACAAATATGTATATATATTTTATTTAAAAAATGAAACCAAAAATAAAAAAAAGCTGTTAATAATTTAAAAAAAAATGCAAATAGCATGCGTTTATCAGAGGAGTTCCACAATTATCCTAAAAAAGTTTTTTGGAAACTCAAAATGAAATAAATTTGAGCAACTGCAGTGAGATAGTACAAAAATAATCAATAATATCTGCTTCCGGTTTCTCTTAAAGCAGTTAAGAAATATTAATTTTATATGGAAGACATTTTCAGTTGTGGTCCTCTTATAAGCCTTATTTTATACTTTAAAGAATAGCAACCGTTGCATTAGAAAAATCATTTTTTTATAAAACTAATTGATTTTGTTACGTAGTTTTGAAGTGCCCGATCGATTATTTGAAAGCATCGATTAACGATTTTATCCGATTAATCGATTTTAATCGATATAATTCGATTATAAACATAATTGATTTTGTTACGTAGTTTTGAAGTGCCCGATCGATTATTTGAAAGCATCGATTAACGATTTTATCCGATTAATCGATTTTAATCGATATAATTCGATTATAAACAATTATAATAGATACTACTGGATTAATCGATTATTTTCGATATTATCCGATTAATCGATTATATTTGACATTATTCGATTAATCGGCTATAATAGATATTATTCGATTAATCGATTATAATCGATGTCATACGATTAATCGACTATAATCGTTATTATTCGATTAATCGATTAGGAGTCAATATTGCATGATTTATTTATTGTCATTGATATTATTCGACTAATCGATTATAATCGACATTATCCTATTATTCGATTGTAATCTAAATAATTAATTGATACTTTCAAACTAAAGCACAAATCAAATTCATAAAATAATGAAAAAAGAACTCAAATTAAAAACGACATTCCTCATCTCTCCCAATCGATCGATCGATTCAAAAACCGACTAAGTCGAACGATTGATTCTAAATCGATTAAATCGATAAATTGATTCAAAACGGTTTAAGTCAATCGATTGAATCAAAGTCAAATTTTCGATTAGGTAATCATTTTGAACACTTTCAACCCTTTTTGCTTCATAAAGAAAACAACAACAAAATAATAACTCGAGTAAAAAAACCTAGTCGATAGGTTAATCAAATAAATTTAATCGAATAAATCTGAACGATTTGGTCAAATAATCAAAATTTCGGATAATTGTTTCAGAGTTTAAAAGTGTAATCGATTAATTATATAAAATAAATCGCAGCATTTCGATAGACAATTCATCAGCTCGATACGGTTGTGTTGATTATATTCGCTGATTAAATTAACCCATGCAGTGCTTTAGAGTGCCCAGAAATTTTGTACCCAAATGACCAAAAACCCAATAACCCTGACAAAGCCGGAATAAGGCACATTTTTCTACAAAATTTCATTGATTTCAATATTTTAAATCTAATTTAAATATTTTTCTGCTTTCGCAAAGTATTTTATTGATATATCAAACTGTTTGCTTATAAAATGTTTAAAATTAAAATTTGTTTGTTACAAATTTTTGATGTTTATTTATAGATATGCATATATGCATGTGTCTATGTAACTATTTAGTTGTCTATTTGTTGACTCATTGATATTTTGGTAACAGACAGACAGACAAATAGATAGACGACTACGACTACAATATAACCAGACAATCTCTTTGTGCCTGTGTATGGATAACAAATTTGTCTGAAAATACGTTCAATGGTTATTCAATACAAAAAAAAAAAAAAAAACAAATTTGCAATTTCCATGCTTTATATGTTTCGTTTAAAACATTCCAAAAAAAAAAATCATTTAAAAACCAATTTATATTTTTTTTTGCATACTTTAAGGCGCACTGTTTTCAATACTTCAAGTTTACTAAAGTCCAAAAAATGTATTTACTTTTTTTCAAACCAATCTTTTTAACTAACAAAGCATATAACATAAAGTTCAAAATCATTGCCTATTTTATTTATTTTTTTCTTTGCAAAGTTTGCTTTATTCACTTTTGCCAATCATTTTTATCCCAAATCGAAAACTTGTCAGACATGTATGTAAATATATATAAAAAATCAAACTATTTAACATGGAAATTGTACAAATATGAATCGTTTCAAACAAAAATAAAAATAAAAATGAATGAATGAATGAATATATTTCCACAGACTAGACAGATAGACAGTCAGGCTTTACTTGGCAATGGCGCCAACACAAACATAGTGTGTCTGATTCCTTTAAATTTATATAAAGCTATCTGTCGCTATGGCATTTCGCAGGACATTCAATTCAAAATAATAATAAAACATTTTTTTCCTTTTTTTTTTTGTTTTGTTTGAAATCCTTTCATGTGTGCGTTTTTAATTTGTTTCTACGGCATTGAATTGTTGTATAAATTGTTATTACTCTTTATAGTATATACTATATACATATATGCGGTTTTAACTGAACAATTTATTTCCGACATAGCCTCTAGAATGCATTCGAACAATTTTTCTGCTATGCAAAATTCAATCATTTTCAAGTGTAACTTTTTATTTTTTAGTTTTAATTTCTATTTTTTTTTTTCTCAAATAGATTTAAAAGTTTGTATTATTGCCCTTTATTGTTTGTCATAGAATTATAAGCTTGACTGGTATTAATAAAGCAAATATCTCTATTTTTTTTGTAACCAGCTTTAGTGTGGCTTTTGCCAATTAGTGCGGATTTTCTAGTTTCTAGCTAGCTAAGCAGCACATATGAATTTTTAAAAATTTTTTGGTATGATTTAATTCTTTGTTATTTTTTTAGAAGATTTTCAAGCGTTTAAATTTTTATTGTTTTCTTTTTTTTTTTTTTTTTTTTTGTTTTTTGTTTAACTAAAACCGAAAAATAGAACATGTTAAATGTAACTTGAATTTTTTAGTTAAAGGGATTTAGTAACGACCAAAATATATTTTAATTTTGGAAAATTTTGTTTTGTTAGATTTTATATAATCGAATGCTCATCACTGAAGTGTTCTGTGTAGACGTTATTTAAATTTTTATTAATTTTGTTTATAATATTTTCAGCTTGCCTGTGGCTAGTTTAGTATGCTTAGCAAGTTTTGCCAAAGAACTGGCAGTGAACACAGCTGACAGTTAAGGAGACATCAGGCTGGCTCAATTGCAACTCTAGACACTCGAAGATACTCAAGTTTCTAATGTTCTCGCCACCAGCCACAGACTACTGTACATCATACCCAACATTTGATAAGAAATACAAAATTTTTATTCCAACAAGAGCACAATGGGAAGACCTACCCCATTATAAAACCAACGCCATAAATATCTACACAGACGGATCCAAATTCGAAGAAAGGATTGGAGGAGGTATCTTTTCCACGGACCTGGAGATATGAGAATCTTTCAGACTTCCAGAACACTGCAGCATTTTTCAAGCTGAAACGATCGCTATACACAGGACAACACTCAGGTAGTAGGCTAAAAGTACACATTTTCTCGGATAGTCAGGCTGCCTTAAAAGCACTTGACTCTTACAATAAGTAATAGGATATTTGCCTCAAAATGGGTTCCGGATCACCAAGATATATTTGGTAATTGCGAAGCAGATAGATTGGCTTGAGAAGCTACAAATTCCGTTATTCTTTCAGGGAGAAGTTCGACAGGAATTCCCATGGCCTCTCGCTGAAGCTGAGAGTGAAAGAGGAAATAATCAGGGGTGGCAGAGGCTAGGTGGACCACAAACTCCAAATGTAATATCTCGAAACTTACGTGGTCAGAGTATAACACTAAACGAGCAGCCCAACTCATGCGCCATAATAGACAAGACTCTATCCTTGATGGTTGAAGCTCTCACGGGACACTGCCCGTTGGAAAACCATGCCGTCCGACTAGGGGTAGCATCAAATTTCTTCTGTAGGAGCTGTAGAAACGAGGGAGAGAAGAAGACAGTAGAACATTTTCTCTGCCACTGCCCAGCCCTTGGGATAATAAGGTTCACCGTACTTTTTATGCCGGATTTCGATAGTCAAGATTGGTGCAGAAGCCGCCTTAATAAGAAAATCGAGCTGGTTTGAATAGGAGGAAATAAAAGAGGGATCATATGGTATCACAATGGGCCTATCTGGCCAAGGTGACGTGGCGAGGATTTACTTAGGCCATTCTAATTTAACATAATTAATTTAATTTTTTTTTCTAACAAGAACTCACATAATATATCATAATATACCATATATCGGTCACAAGTGCTATGCAATTATATACTCCAAGTATAACAATGCAAAAAAATGCATAATTACGTTTATCAAAATATTTGTACAAGTGTACAAAAAATGTAAAGTAAAAGTTTCTATGCAGTAACCAATTTATATTTTTTTTTGTTGCATACTTATGGGCATATGTGCGCTGTCGGCTTTTTGCAATTTCACTTTTCAATAAACTAGAAATTTTTTATTTGTTTTTTTTTTTTTATGCACATTATTTCAACTCTAGTTTAATATACTTTCACTTCAAATGCACCGCAGGACATTTGCAAGTTGCACTTTGTTGATTTAGCTTTTTTATATAATTTTTTTTTCTTTTTTGCTTCAGTGTATTTTTATATTCCATTTAATTTTTTTGTTTTTTTTCGCTACGTTCTAACTTTATTAATTTAACTTTCTAATCAACATTTGCTGCTGGGTTTTTCACTTTTTGCCACTATTTCGATTTATTTTTATTAAAATATTTTTTTTTTTTTTTTTTTGTGTTTCTTTGTTTCATTTCTAATTAAACATGCAATTTATAAAATAATAATATATAACGTTTGAACTTTTTGTATTGGCCTTGTGTTGCATACTTTTTGGCGTTATATATATCAGCGTTACTGAACTTGTAATTTTTTTTAAATATTATTTGATGCTGCTGCTTAAGTGATTTCTTGAGAAAATAAAATCTTTAGTTATTACTGGCAGATACCCGGCGTGTGCTACTACGTTGTAGGGGCGTTTCGACTGCTTTTTCTTACTATTTGCCTTTTTTTTTTTTGCAGCGCAATCAAAATGGGCTGGGGCAAATAACTTAAAAACATACTGAAAAATACCACTTTTTTTGTTTTTAGCCCGGTTTGGGGCTCATCGGTTGAACGGTTTTAACGTAAATAGCGGACATAGAAACATTTTTACTATTTTTTATAAATAGATTTTCGCATCTTAAAAATGCATATTTTAACATAACAAAAATAAAGTAGCGCATTTAATAATCGCACTAACTTGACGCCTAATATGTATGCATTTTTTTTTATAATTTTCTTGAAGCATATCTTTTTTAATACACTTCGGGCTAATGACACTTTAATGACTCTTGACTTACTGCTGTTTATTCACAATCTTATTATTTTCACTATTTATTCTGTATGTCTTTCTACTGCTTTTTTTATTTTTTTTATTCTTTCATTTTTTAGTTCAAGTGTGCCTTAAAGTATGCTATAGTGTTTCTTTTTATCGCTTTATGCTACTTATACTTCTACTTCTTCTTACGCTTATACTCACCCATTTGCTTAAGTGATATACAAACTACTTTTTTGTCTGACGCTTAAGCTAGCTACTAGCTCAAGCTACATTAAATTAAGTTAAGCCTAAAAACTATGCAATACATATGAGCAATATACTCACATTGTACATCCAATAAAAGTGATGCATTTTGTCTAATCTTTAATGTCGGATGTTCCATAACACATAAAATACGTGCATTATGATGCGCTCTGTAGACTGCAGGCAAACGTGCCTCACTTTTAGCGCCGCTATTTATTTTGTAGCCATTTTTATCCTGAAAAAAAAAAAAAAAATTTTTTTTTTGATTATAATAATTTTCAGAAGACAAAAAATTATTGTTTTTTAAGTAACTCTCCACTTTTATATACTCTCAACTCAAAAAAAAAAAATTTTAATTGCCTTAAAATCATTAGTCATATACCAATTTGTGAGTCTGTTATCAAGTAAATTATGTGTCAACGTACGCAGTTGCTGTTTAAACTAGACAGCTAGACAGCCATATGGCTAATGTCTGTTAAAGACAGTAAACTATAGAATCTTAGCTAATGTTACAATAGCACTAAGTCTTGATTAGAAGCTGTTATAGCATGACGACAACAACGAACGACACCAAAATGTGTGGAGGACGACGACTAAAATCAACTCGATTTCGGTTGTCATTGTCGAGAAAGAGAATCATTAATTTAAATTAAAGCCAAGAAAAGCATATTTGAAAGGACATTAGTGGCTGACTGACTGACTGAAATAAAATGAAATTTTAGTAGTAGCATGAGAAGTTTATGCAAATTTTGTAAGTAAATTAAAGGCAAATTTTAGACAAAGAAATTGCGTATGGATTTTGTAGTTGGTATGGTACGGTACTATAACAAATTTTCAATCAATCATTAGCACGCAAACAAGTAGAATTGTAACGCTTTACAAGCAAATTTGTGGCAACTTTGGTCTAGCCTAAATGTTTGTTTGTATGTGTGTAGGACTGCTTTTGACAGGCAGAGTGCACCCTACTCACATTAAGATAACGCCTCAGAGTTTCTTAGTCAGTCAATCAGTCAGTACGTTGTATGTGTTTGTATGTGCGCCTAAATGTCTGCTTTTCATTATGCTTGAGTGCAATACAAACAAATTTGTAACCACAACCACAGACGCACACACATGCAGGCGAGAATATGTGTGTGTGTATATTGTAGGCTACATACACATAGATATAAAACAATTTAGTGGTGTTTGTTTCTAATATGATCTATGTATATGTATACGACGTGCTACAAGACCTAATGTAATGTTGTTGTATTTGTTAGCTGTTTGGTATGCGGTCATTTGATCGGTCAGTTAAGTTTGCACAGACGTATTTTCAATATGCCAAAGTGTCGCACTTGCATTTGTTGAGGTCAAAGCGTACAATGACTTGACTATATATATTTATTGCATATATTTAGGCGTCAAACAAAAAAAAAAAAACATATAACAAAGCATGCTTATGGTATTTTTGATTAATATAATTAAATTTTAATTGCCTTGCAAAGCATGTGAGTTAGCTAAGAAATCATCTTAAACATTTTATTTTATATTAAACATTTTGTGGTAAGAATAAGAAATAATGTTGCTGAGTATGGCTTATAATTGTTGTATGATTTTAGTAACATTCGCTTTTAAACTAAGACTCACCTTATCATTTTTAACTTCCTCCAATTCTAAAACCTCAGCTGAAACTTTTTGCGCATGCCGATCAACACCGGGACTTAGTAAAACTTCCCATGTTAATGTAGGCTTTGGATTACCACCTTCACTAACGCAGGCTAAATTTAATTCAGAATTCTCTTTGACGGGCACAAAAATATTGCCTGCATCTAGGCGTCGTGAATCGATTAGCAAATATGGTGGCTTAGGACGATCTGTAAAAATAATAAAAAAAGAAAGCAAATGATTAGAAAAAATGATTTGAGTAGACAAAGTGAAATTTAAGTTAATTTTATTATTGTTAAAACTTTTTCTTGTTGTTGTGTGCCAAAAGTATGCTACAAAAATACATTTATATTGTATTATTTTATTACTTGCGACATGAAATACATTTAAAGTAACAAATTTGTTTCTTTTCAAGTTAAAATAGATGCTAGCATTTTAATACCCTACATATGAAGTTAAAAACAGTATATTAAGCTTTGCAAATGTATGTAACAGTCAGAAGGAAGCCTATGATAGATACTGCATTCTGATGCATTAAATGGATATTGCTATGACTGTCTGTCCATCCGTCCATCTGTCTGTCTGTCCTTTCATAAGTCTGTCCGTCCATCCGTCTGTCCGTCTGTCCGTTCATCCGTCTGTCAGTCTTTGTGCCCCATTTTTAAGGAGTACCACCCATAAAAATCAAACCCAAAATTATGAGTTATTGCATGAAAATTTCTATGTTATGTAGCCTAGGTTCTCTAAATTTAATATCCCAATGAACTATTCCAATATGAAAAGAAACAAAAAAATTTTAGGTATAGATTTCCAAAAATTTTTCTAGGTACAGCGTATCTCGTTGTCGAACAAACTCGACTGTAGCATTCTTTCTTGTTATTATTTAAGTTGAAATATCATTTGGAAAACTTTTTCTTTTTGTTTTTGTTTTTGTTTCAGAATGGGTCAGTTTCAAAAAAAAAAAAAAAAAATTGTGTTGTTTTAGTGTCATCATACAATAAAGTTATTTGCTAACAAGCAAAGTTTAGCTACAAAATAAAAAAAATAAAAAGAATATTGTTAAAGTGAAGAAAAAAAATAATATCAAAATTCAGTGACTTAACATGGATGCTAATGTTGCTGATGGCATCGTGTCGTTGGCTAATTTAAAATGTCACAACGTTTAATATTACGTTAAACTTTTAGCACACTTTTTTTTTATATTTGTACTTACCCAACACTACCAACTTTACCGGACGCGCATTTTCTGTATAGCGACGCGTATTCTCTGCCTCACATTGCCATTTACCATCATCCTCAAGCATGACATTTGTAATGGTTAGCGCGCCATTAGCCTCCTTGATGAAACGATAGTCTGTGATGCGTGTCGTACGATCTATGGCATGGACCACCTGAAGTGAGAAGAGAAGAAGAAGAAGTAGAAAAATAGATGATGAACAAGAAGAAGCAGAAGAAGAAAATGTAGTTATAGTAAAGTTTTTTGTGGTTAGCATCACATTTTGTGAACTTTCGACATAAAAACTAATGTTAGCTTAGCGCTAGCTTAAAAATGTGTTACATAAGAATTGCAAATGTTTTTTATGCCGAAAAAAAAAAAAATTTTTTTTTGAATGTTTCCTAAAAGTATGCAGTTTAAAAATTATATAGTCAAAACACGTTTTGAGTAAAGCAACTTTCATTTTATACTTATGCAATTTTAATGCGCACATTAAACTTTTAATGCACAAACACAACACACACAGAAAAAGACTTATTATTGAGCTTAACGCAAATCTCTTTTGGGGTGTGCATTTAATGCAAATAAATTTTACTATAATGCGCCTGCAAGTATGCAATAAAACAATTGCTTTTAATGCAAATATAAAAGCATGCAGCAAAGTTTTTTCAATGCCTTTCAGATATAAATGTTGTCGCTGCTACATCATATTTTATTGCAATTAATATAATTTTTTTCCCCTATTTTCTTATTTTATGTTTCTACTTTTACAACCGCAAATAATAATAATAATAAGGCAATTAAATAAGGTTATTTCAATGCTATTTTTTTTTATTTTTTGCAATGGCTTTTATTAAGTAGCTTAAAATATGAAAATGCAATAATAAAATAAAATTGTGTTGCATATAATGTGGCGCTTTAACCTTAACTGCAGCACTGTGACATTTTATTAAAAAAAAAAAAAAAAGCTTCGCTCGCGTAGAAAAAATCCTTTAATGAATTATTAAAATCATTTAAATGGAATAAAAAAAAATACAAAGGATGCATTGTTTCATACACGTTTTAACATTGTAAATCAATTGTATAAATTTACATTTAATTGGATTAAAATAGTTATAAACACAAAGTAACATGCATGTGTGGCCTCAACATTCTATTTTTTTTTTTAATTTATAATAAACCATTACTTCAGTTAATTTAAGCGAAAGGGTTGTAATATATTCATTTTTTTTTTCAATATATTGCAATGAGTTATGTTAAAGGTGAGAAAAATCATTTGTGAACATAATAAATGTTTAAATCGAATTACATGAACGATGAGTTAAAATTTTTAAGCGTTAAACAATTTATAAATTTTGCAGCAAATATTTTTATAAGCTGGGAATGGCTGCAAAGCAAACTTTGTGCAATGAAAGCTCAAATAACTCATTTTAAAAATCTGTTGAAACAAATACGGACTGACATATCATAGCATTGAGTATTTACAAAATAAAATAATTATAAAAAATAATAACAAGAAAAAAGTTAATTTCGGTTGGACCGAAGCTTATATACCTTTTACACTTCATTTGACGTGAATAGATCTTCGTATGCAGCATTTATATTAAATTTTATCTTAAAATACTAAAAAAATTATTAATAATATTGTTTAAAATAAAGAAATTCGCGGTCCGACTTGAACCAATTTTAAACTGAAGATTTGACATGGTATACGAAGCATTTGTACCATATTTGAAGCCATTTGCTTTAAAAATAAAAAAAATTATATATTTCCCACGTTCAAAGTAAAATTGACCGAAACTTAAACTTAAGC